>PVLD010014725.1:0-51243 GCA_004027595.1 Dinomys branickii | reverse complement strand
AGTAAGGGCCGTGAGGATTCCTCCTTTTGTTTAAGTATCTTTTGTTTTGTGGACCAGGCCCCAGGCTCATCAGCAGAGTCAAAGCTGCTTTATTTGCAAGCACGCCTCCAGCACCCAGAATCCGTGGGATTCTTCTGGTTTCTCTCCCGCTGTGGAGGAAGTTAGGAGCTCTGGTCCTGTTCTGGCCTGAAGTAGTGGGGCTATAGCTCCCCTGTACAGAAGTAGGGAAGACCTGAGATGGTGTGAGGGGTGCTGGACAACTACAGAGGCCCAGGGAGGGGCTGCTGTCTTCAGGGCTCCCGATTCTGATGTTCGTGACAGTGCCCTTCCCAGCGTGCCCTGTAGCTGGGCATTCCTCTGGCGCTGTGTCCTCACGGGCCCAGGTCTGGCCCAGGCCCTAGCACAGAATCCGGTCTGTACTGATTTAGTTGTCTGGGAGAGGTGTTAGTTCCAGAACCGGAGAGAGAGCTGCTGTTCAGGGAGGACAGAATGGAAGTCGGGCAGAAAGACACAAGGTTCCTAGAATCTCAACCAGTATTCCTCCCTCACCAGAGAGCTAGGGGCCGGAGTGGCTGAGACTGCAGGGTGCCCTCAAGGCTGGTGGCCCCAGAAGCTCGTGATCTTTTTGCCTTCTTTTGCCACAGGACCTCTGGACAGACATTTGCCAACTCCAACTCCTCCCGCTCCCATGCCTGCTTCCAGATTCTTCTTCGAACCAAAGGGAGGCTGCACGGCAAGTTCTCTTTGGTTGATCTGGCTGGAAACGAGCGAGGTGTAGACACCTCTAGCACTGACTGGCAGACCCGTGTAGAGGGCGCTGAGATCAACAAGAGTCTCCTGGCCCTGAAGGTAGCAGGGGCGGCTCTGGGGCTGGGTGGCGGGGACAGCGGGGAGGCGAGCAGGTGGGCAGTATAGAGGAGAGAAGGGCCCTCAGTGGTTTCTGCTGTCTATAGGAATGCATCAGGGCTCTGGGCCAGAACAAGGCCCACACCCCGTTCCGAGAAAGCAAGCTGACACAGGTGCTGAGGGACTCCTTCATCGGGGAGAATTCAAGAACCTGCATGGTGAGCGGGGTCCACAGGGAGGAGACGGGTTCGGTCCAGGCGGTCCTTCCATCCTGGTCCTGGCGGATGCTCAGCTCCTCGAAGCCAGCATGCCTGGGCCCCCACCTGGATTCCACGCCTGCGCCTGCAGCAGTCTCAGGGCCACCCAGCTGGGGAGCAGCGGTGCCGTGCCCCTCACTGCAAGCGGGTGGAGTGCTTGGCTCCCAGGAGAGCATCACTGCTTCACCCCCTTGCTTGAACCAGAGCTCCAGGCCCAGGAGGCAGGCATCAGGGGCAGGGGGGGCTCTCTTTGGTGGCTTGTGTCAGGCCGCTGGGCCTCTGGTCCAGGAACAGGCTGAGGGAGGCCAAGGGGGTAAGGCCTGATCACCCTTCCCGTTTGATCTCTTTCATGAGAGGTTGCCATCCCTTCCTCCCGGAAACATCCCCACTTCTGTGCTCTAGCTAAAGCCTTTTCCATGAGGAGGAAAGATTTCCTGGTAGTTCGAGGAGTTTCTATTTGTCTGACAGAGCCTCTCTGTGTAGTTGAGTCTACCCTTTGATTTATGATCCTCCTGCCTCAGCCTCCCAAGCGCTGGGATTATAGTCATGCATTACCAAGTCACCCTGGGATTTTTTTATTGAATTTAGTTTTTGGTGGTGCCAGGGATGGAACACAGAGCCTCACACGTGCTAGGGAAACAGCCTACCAGGGAGCTGCACCCCCAGCCTACTGACTAAGCTCTAAACACCTTCCCCCAAGGTGTATCCCGTGCCCTGGTGAGCAGAAGTTTGCTGCAGCAGGCTAGAAGTTCTGAGATAGGATCTTGGTAGGTGGGTAAAGAAGCACAAGGTGCTAGGCATGGTGGCGCACACCTATTGTCCCAGCACTGGGGAGGCTGAAGCAGGAGGATCATTGCAAGTTCAAGACTAGCCTGGGCTACAAAGTGAGTTCAAGGCCAGCCTGAACTGCATAGCGAGACCCTGTCTAAAAAAGAAAAAACAACAAAAAGCAGCAGCAAAAGGTAATTAGGTGCTCATGCAGTCACTCATTCATTCTCACTGAGGAATGAATGCAGGATGTGTTGAGGTACATCCCCAGCACTTTTGTTTTTTATTTCTTTTTGAGACAATGTTTTGCTTAATAGGTCAGATTGGGCTTGAATTTGGAATCCCGGTACCTCAGCCTTCCAGAGTGCCTGCATTACAGGTGTGAGCTCCCACACCTGGCTTGGGACCTTTGTTTTTTTTTGTTTTTTTTTTTTTGTTTGTTTGTTTTTTGAGGCAGGGTCTCACTGTGCAGTTCAGACTGGCCTTGAGCCCACTTTGTAGCCCAGGCTGGTCTCAAACTCGCAACCATCATCCTGTGCTAGGATTACAAGTGTGCACCACCACACCTGGCCTGGGGACTAGTTTTTAAGGCACTGTAGTTCTCTATGCCCATAGGCCAAGTCCAGCACAGCTCAATACCGACTGAGTCCTCCCACCTTACCTCATGGATCTGAGCCCTGGCTCCAGGCAGCGACCCTGGCGCAGGCTGTCTAGCACCCTTGCCTTGTCTCAGGCTCTGTACACCCACCCCCTTTTCTGCAGATTTCCATGATCTCACCGGGCATTAGCTCCTGCGAATATACTCTGAACACGCTCAGATATGCAGACAGGTACCAAATACTGTGGGGGGCCTAGAAGGGCATGCCTGGGGGAGAAGGGAAGGGCCAGGCCCCAAAACCACCGTGTTCCCCCCGGGTCCTGTGTCTGTGCATGGGCCCTCAGCCATGGCACTCGGTCCATCCCGTCCTCTGCGGTGGGCAGTGTGTGAAGGTCTTGTCTAGCACATCTCCAGGCTCTGCCACCTGTCTTTGGCTAAAAGTGAAGCTGCCTCTCCATGCCCTGGGGCCCCAGCCTCCCCACCTGAGGGGCACTGGATTGCAGCAGGCAGGGTAGGGGAGGAGCCCTGGCATCTGAACCCTTTGTGTTTCCTCAGAGTCAAAGAACTGAGCCCCCACGTCGGGCCGAGTGGAGAGCAGCTGATGCAGATGGAGACAGACGAGCCCGAAGGCAGCCCTGCCGGGGCACTGGCCACAGACAGCGTAAGGGCCGCGGCCAGGCTGCGCGGGTGCACGCCCTGTGCAGGGGCCGGGCCTGGCCCTCACGCTGCTTCTCTCACTTTGTACCCTAGTTCTTCAAGGAGGAGGAGGAACTGTCTTCCCAGATGTCCAGCTTTAATGAAGCTATGACTCAGATCAGGGAGCTGGAGGACAGGGCTGTGGAGGAGCTCAAGGAGATCACACAGGTGGGAGCTGGCCCCGGCCAGGGACAGACCCTGGCGCTGCCCAGCCCACAGAGTGCTCAGCATACCTGGAAGGCACCCTGGACAGACGCTGCCCTGAATCTGCCATCAGTCAGGGCTTCTCAGGCAGCTCGTTACTGCTTCTGCCCTGCTTGGCCTGGCGCACATCAGTGCCCCTGGCTGGAGTTGGTTCTGCACCTCTGTGCTCCTGCGTGAGGCATAGAAGGTGACACATGCAAGGATCTGGTCTTGTTGATTCAGTAAATGTTCAGGTCCTGTGTGATAACCATGGACCTAAAACTTAAGTATTAATAGTAGGCCAGGCGTGGTGATGCACACCTGTAACCCCAGCACTCAGGAGGCTGAGGCAGGATGATCGTTGCAAGTTCGAGACCAGTGTGGTCTACAAAGTAAGCTCAAGGCCGGCCTGAATGGCATAGTGAGACCCAGTCTCAAAAAGAAAAAAAAAAGAAATCAATCTTAACTCCTCAGGTATAAGCTGAGTTCTTTGTGAGGGTCACTTAGCTGGGCCTCCCATTTCTTCACGTCTAAAATGGGCAAAACAGAATGATGTCCTTGAGAATTAAATGAGCTGGGGATATAGCGCAGTGGCATAAGCGCTTGCCTGGCAAGCCTGAGGTCATGAGTTCGATTCCGGTACAAAAAAAAAGTTAAGTGACATGCTTATAAAGCACTTGGGCAGAGGGCCAGCATCTACTCAGCGTGGAGCAAGTGATGTATTGCTGTTGCTGGTGTACCTACTGGAGGTGGGGTGGGGTGGGCTGGGCACAGAGTCCATCCTACCCGGGGTTGTACTGAGAGTGGGGATCAGAAGGAAGAGCTTGGAGGACTTGGGGGCAGCGCTGTGAAGGGGGTGGTTGGGCCTGTCCTCCCTTCCGGGAGTGCACAGGGGTCCTGGGGTTCAAAAGGACATGGCATTTTCAGCATAAGTGATTGGCTATGCCCAGAGCCAGGTGTGAAGAGATGACAGGAAATCAAGCCTGTGGTCAGTTGAGCAGGGCCCAGATGCCGCACAGCCTTTGCACGCTCATACCAGGGGCATGGGATTCCCTGAGGAGCTTAGGCAGAGGGTGACCTGGTCATAGTGTTTTAGGTAAATCACTGCAGGTGTAGCTCAGTGTAGAGCACTTGCCTAGCATACTCGAGGCCCTGGGTTCCATCCCCAGCACTGACCAAAATGAAACACTACTTAGGGAGTAGAACAGGCTACTTTTAGTGACAAACAGTGAAGAGTTGTCATGCCCAGTTTCTAGTTCGGGCATCAGGACCACTGACGTCATTCACTGCACACAGAAGATAGGGAAAAGTCTGACAAAGAGGATTTTTAAGAGGAACATTTCTGCCAGGTATGGTGGCCCATGCCTGTAATCCCAGCACTTGGGAGGCTGAGGCAGGAAGATTGTCTTGAGTTCAGGGCCAGCCTGGACTACATAGGAAGACCCTGTCTGTAAAAAAGTTAATTTTAAAAAGAGGATTTCCAGAGGAGAGGGTGAAAAAGCAGGGTGTGGGGTGTGGATTGAGGTGTGGTGTCTGGCACAGCCATTTGCATCACAGATAGTGGCCCAGGGATGATCTGAGAAGACACTACTGTTGTCACTGAGCTGACATCCTCTGTGTGGTTGCAGCTTGGAACAGGCTGGCTTGAGCTCTCTGCGATGACTGAGCAACCAGACTATGACCTAGAGGTTTTTGTAAACAGAGCTGAGTCTGCCCTGGCCCAGCAAGCCAAGCACTTCACAGCCTTGCAAGGTGAGTGTGGCCATGGGGTGAGGTGACGTGTGCTGCTGGCTCCTGGTCGGTGTGGGGATCCCAGCACTCGGAGACACCCCAAATACCACTGTGCTTTCCTTCCAGAGGTCATCAAAGCCTTGCGCCTGGCCATGCATCAGGAAGAACAGATAAGCAAACAGATACACAGCAAGAAATGGCCCCAATGATGACAGCAAATAAAGATCTGCTTGGTTCCCCTGGCGTCTTCCCCTCCAGCCCCTCCCCAGTGAGCTCTGAGCACCTCGTGGGTTGGCAGGGTGTGAGTCGGGTGGGTTTGGTAAATGCCAAGTGTGGGAGCTCCTGGGGCAGGGACGCTACTTTCCTTTCCCTCAACTGGGAGCTTCTAGTTGCCCTGTGAATCGCCCTGCTTTTCCTTGAGAGCAGTCTAGACCAAGTGTCCCTGGGCAGTGTCCCGCCCACACTGTGCAGTTGCTGGTGGCCTCTCCTGGGGCTTGTCCAGCCTCATGGGAGGAAGAGGGGCCTCTTGGCCCGAGGGGCTGCCTTCCACACTCTTGGTCTATGCCTTGCATGTTTTGTACTTTAAAAAAAAAAAGTTTTGGGTCTTCCTTCCTTAGCAAATTTTGAGGATCAACAGGTTCCCTACTAGATTGTTTTATGTATTTATGCACCATGTTTAACAATAAAGCAAGAGAAAAAAGCCTTTTGAGTGGTGTGTACCAACAGCCTGGATTTTGTCTGAGCCTTCTGGTACCAAGGACACTGCTGTGACTGTGCCTCAGTAACTGCGGTACAGATCCTGTGCTTTTCAGGAGACCCAGTCCGTGCCTCCAGGTGCAGCACCCTCTGGCTTGGTCATAGCCAATGCTGTGCGCTAGGCTCCAGGACGCTGCGAAGGACAGCGACTATATGTGCAGGGGATGCCACTGTCTCCCAGGGTCTGCAAAACACGCCGGAAAAGCTCTGGGGAGCCAAGACAGGTAGTGCACACGTGATCCCAGCATTCTGGGAGAGAGACAGGAGGGTCACAAGTTCAAATCCAGCCTGGGAAATTAAGCAGCTACTGAGACTGTCTCAGTAAAAGGGGAATGAAGGCCCTGGATTCAACCTCCAGTACCACCAAAAAAATAAGCCAGGCATGGTGGCACGCACCTGTGGTCACTGTAAGTTAGAGCCCAGCCTGGGCTCCGTAGTGAGTTCGAAGCCAGCCTAAAGTACATTAGAAGACCCCGTCTCAAGCTGGGCATGGTGCACACCTTAACCCCAGCACTCACAGCGTGGACACCATTTCAACAGGCCTCTCACCAGTCAAAATGTCAGACTAGCCTTGGCAGTTTACGTCAGGGCTGGTGTCTTGGTTACTTTTCTCTCACTGCTGAGCCGAGATGCCCAAAACGAAGGAAGGAAAGGTTTATTTAGCTCACAGTCTCTGGAGGTTTCAGTCCATACTTGTCTGGTTCCGAGGCCAAGTGCCACATGGCAGAGGGCAACCACGCATGGCAGCAGAAAACAGCAAAAGCAACAAGAGCAAAAGGGAGGACAGGTGGCAGCAGCCTCTTTCCCTCCCTTGCATTGTCTGCAGACTACCCGCCCCAGGGCGGGTGTAGCACTCAATCCATAGTTCCAACATTGGACCATAAATCAGTCATAACGCCTGCCCCACGACTGTGAGGATTTGGGGGGACATCCAGACAGAAACCATTACAGGTGGGCTCCCATAAACGAAACCCAGGAAGGCACAAGAGCAGGAAGTATTTTAATACCCTCTCAAAACGTGCTCAACTTCTGACAGGTGTACACTAAAAAATTGGACATAACATTAATTTTAGATGTGGGACCCACACCTTAATCCCAGCACTCAAGAGGCTGAGACAAGAAGATTTCTGTGAGTTCAAAGCCAGCTAGAACTCGAAGTGAGACCCTGTTTCAGACAAAAACAATTTCACAAGCTCTGTGGAAGTGAGCTCTATGATGCTGTGCGCTCAAAACTACCCAAATGTTCCTGCCTTCTCTCCCCGGGTAAGCCTCAGAGCGAATTCATTACTGCCTGTAGCACAATGAAGACAAACACTGCCTGTTAGACTACACTGTTTCATAGCTGAATTTGACAGCTTCGTTCAGGTGAGCAAGCAGCAATATAATAATCCTAGTTCTCTTTGGACAGAGATAGATCTGCCTGACACACAGGCAGAAATCAAGCTGGAGCCTTCTTGTCAAATTCCCATGTGTGAACTGGGATCAGCCCTTGAAGTAATGCCTGCATTTTCTGTTGCCTATACAGATGCTGGAAAAATTTCTTCAGGTTTTTTAGATTTGACACCAAAAGCACAGTAAAAGAAGAAAACCAGATAAAGTAAATTTAATCAAAATTTAAAACTTTATTTTAAAAATGCCACCCACAGTCAAGAAAGTGAAAAGATAACCCACCGAATGGGCTTTTTTTTTTTTTTGTCGTTTTTAGACAAGGTCTTGCTATGCAGTTCAGACTCACTTTGTAGCCCTGGCTGGCCTTGAACTTGTAAGGATCCTGCCTCAGCCTCCCGAGTGCTAAGATTATAGGCGTGCGCCACCATGCCCAGCCGGAAAAGAAACATTTACAAAACATCTAATAAAGGGCTGGAGTCCAAAATATGTATGTGTCTTACACCTCAACAATCAAAAGTCTAATTTTGTGCTGGACATGGTTGTACACACCTGTTACCCCAGCACTTGGGAGGCTGAGGCAGGAGGATCAGCTCAAATTTGAGGCCAGTCTGGTTCTGGGGATATAGCTCAGTGGCTCATTCCCTGCCTGGCAAGCACAAGGTCCTTAGTTCAATTCTTGGTACCAAAAAAAAAATTTTTTTTAACTTATAAATCAGGAAAAGATTTGAAAAGGCGTTTCCACAAAGACAATGTGCATGGCTAATTATACTGAAAGGCAGCCAATATCACCATTCACTAAGGAAATGTGAAGTGAACCTCTAAAGATACAGTGTATTATTCCGTATCTGCCAGGAGGCTAGAATAAGCCATGGGACCCACGAATCAGGCTTATCAGTCTGGATCCTCCCTTTCTCTGGACTTCTCTCAATCAGGGTCATTCAGTAAACGAATGGAACGTTGCCTTGGAAATCTCAAAAGGCTTTCCCCTCCTTGGAGTACTGAAGTAAACCATAGTTTATTTAGTTAGCGTATGGTAGTTTATTTAGCTAGTAAAACAGTGTGAGATAGAGTGGAGGAGCAGCCATATGATAAAAGTATAGACAGTGAACTAGGACTTTGGACAAAGAATGAATTTCTTCAGGCAGTCTGGAATGCAGCCTACTCCCTGAGACCCTGGATTCTGAAGACATTAACAGTGCAGGTTAACCAGTGCCCGCTGAGATCCCAGGTCACTGTAACACTGCAAAAGAACCGGGCTAGAGAGCCCAGGTCTCAATCGGTCACTAGATCCATAGACACCTGGACCCACCCCTTCCCAAAACGTTCTTGCTTTTTGGAGGGATTTTTTTTTTTTTTGCAGGGGTGGGTGGGATGAGACAGGGTCTCACCATGTAGTTCAGGCTGGCCTTGAGCTCACTATGTAGCCCAGGCTGGTGATCCTCCTGCCTCAGCCTCTTGTAAATGCTCCTGTTCCAGAAGATAGCCAAGGGTAATGTCTGCCATATACCCTTGCACATGTCCCACTTCCCTATTGGATCAGTACTAGCTAAATGCCTATGCTTCTGATCCTGTAGGTTGATTGTACTCTGACCCACGTTGTGACTTTGCTACATAAATCACCGCTGACAAAGGGCCTTTTAGATAATTGGGGTTGGAGCCAAACGTCCTCAGCTGTGGCCTTATCTTGTCCTTTGAGGCCTCAGGGCTTCATTCACCGTTACAGGCCTCATAAGGACCAGTGACTCACAGATAAACATGGAAAGCCAATTGGTTAATATTAAATCCTGCTCAGAGCTGCCACGCAGTGGTCTCCATCAGCATAGTACCTTTTTATTTCTTTTTTCTATTCCTCGGCTTTTTTCTTGCCAACCTTTTGGCAACCCCTCTCCCAGCCTGGCACAAATATTTTGACCCTTGCATTCTTATTTACAGAAGTCTGTGGATATTCATCATAAAGTCAAGACAGTAAAAGTGCTATGTCCTGTTTTGCTGTGTATGTGTGTGCGTGTGTGTGTGTGTGTGTACGCACATTTGTCTTTTTGAGACAAAGTCTCACTATGCACTTCAGGCTGGCCTTGAGCTCATTTTGTAGCCCAGGCTGGTTTCGAACTCGCAACGATCCTCCTGCCTCAGCCTCCCAAGTGCTGGGATTACAGGTGTGTGCCACTACACCCAGCTTGTGTTCTTTTTAAAATGTGTTAGGAAAATTTCACATGTTCAAGGTAATTAGAATAGATACTTAACTCTCATGGACCCATCATTGAACTAGCTGCACACTCACCTGCTCCTCTCCAACCTTTTTTTTTACTGGGAATAGAACTCAGGACCTTGTATTTGCCAGGCAGGTCCTGTCCCACTGAACTAAATCCTCAGCTCCATCCTTGATTATTGATATTGCTTTCTTTTTTAAAGAAAATGTATAATTGCAGGGGGTGCTGGAAATCAAACTCAGGACCTCATGCTTGCCAGGCAGGCACTTATGCCACTGAGCTATATCCTCAGCCCCACAAAATCTGGTTTTTAAATACGTTTTATTCGTATTCATGTGTGGCAAAGTCAACAGATCAGGAGACAACAGGCACTGAAAAGATAGGCTTTTGTTTTTTTGTCTAGGGCTGGGGATATAGCTCAGTGGAATAAGCGCCTGCCTAGCAAGCACAGGGTCCTGAGTTCAATCCCAAGTACCGCAAAAAAAAAAAAAAAAATTTTTTTTGTCTTTTTGAAACGGTCTTGCTATGCAGTTCAGGCTGGCCTTGAGCTCACTTTGTAGCCAGGTTGGTCTCAAACTTGCAACAATCCTCCTGCCTCAGCCTCCTGAATGCTGGGATCACAGGCATGCGCCACCATGCCCAGCCCACGTTTTGTTGTTATATGTGCGGATTCCTAGAGGAGAGGCGGGGAGAATGTGGGCAGAAATTTTATTGTGGTTTCAGAGGGAAGAGATGAGATAGCGAAGAGGCTTGAGATGGGCAAGTGTGAGTAGTTTCAGTGGTGTTGGGGCACAGGCATAGGGAGCCCTTCCGGGGTGGAGTGTGTACTTGTGACCCCAAGAAAAGTTATTGGAGTTTTAGAGAGTTAATTCCAATCTACCACTTCCAGTGCAACCCATGGTAGAATAAAGACTCTAAGGCATATTTGTAGTTATGGGGAGCCAAGGGGCCCTAAGTCCAGCCACGATGTAGGCTAACCAGAACAAAGGCCTTCCAGCCAAGGCTGAATCCAGGTTTCATCCATTCATGCAGAAGGGAGCGGCTCGAGGATGAGTGACTCTGAGAACCATGGGAAGTAGGTGAGTGCCCTGAGCTGGAAGCCCTAAATCACCTCTGCAATATGCAGAGAGAAGGACATGCAGAAAGAGTAATCTGCATAGCACAATTGAGATAGTATCTAGCTGAGCGTGGTGGCACATGCTTGTAATCCCAGCATTCAGGAGGCTGAGGCAGGAGGATCTTTGGGAGTTCAAGACTGGCCTGGGCTACAAAGTGAACTCAAGGAACTGCACAGGGAGACCCTGTCTCCAAAAGACAAAAAAAAAGAGTGTGTAATGTTCTGGGGTCGGGGCTTCAGCTCTAGAGTGTAATCTTTCAAGCCCCGGGAAGTCATAGCCTCTATCGCAAGGCTCCACCCCAGCCGACAGCGTGGAGCATTGGCTCACACATCCCACCTCACCCCAGCTCATCTGTGGTAACAGAGGGGGAGCAGACACATATGCCTGCTGTCTTCAAAGACTACCATCAGCACCTCGGCCAGATAGGCATTGCTTAAAGCCAGTGGAAGGGATAAGGAAAAGTCCCAGCCAGCTCTGTACACATCCATACATGGAAGGCTCAGCCAAAATGAAAGCAATGGCTCCTCTTTCAAGGAGAGTTGCCCAGGTGGTCCCCCACCCACAGGGCCTTTGGGCATCAGTGGCTCCAGGTCAGGATCACTTGTGTACTGCCTGGTGGATGCGGGGGCATGAGAGAGGAGACAGTGGCTGGGGGAGTGGCTGCCTCACAGAGGGGTGCTTGAGGGCTGGCCCAGTGGTTGGCACATAAAAAGCTCCCTGGGCTGCCCGAATCCACCAGTCCTGGGAAGATCGATCCGGGGTCATCCAGGGCCCCAAGACGCCAAAGTAGCAGAAAAATAGAATAAAAAGACACGATTCCTATACAATATAGAACATGTCCCTCTCCCCAGAAATTTCCCCTGCACCCCTTCCCAAACTCTACCTCCCTCTAGACAACCACTGTTTTTTCTCACTTTAAATTCAAATTTCCCTAAAACGTCATCTAAGCAAGGTGATACTGCGTGGCTCAGTACTGCTCAGCACAGCGTCACACAAGCTGCACGTCCTAATAGTGTGGCCCTTTCTATTGCTCGGCGGCATCCCACCATGTGTACTGTAACTCGGCTGTTCCTTTTCTTGCTCATGGACTTTATTTTGTTTCTGAGAGGTGGTAATCCTCCTGTCTCAGCCTCCTGAGTGCTGAGATTACAGGCATGTGTCACCAAGCCTGGTAATAGACACCAATTTAAAAAATGTCCCCAGGTGTGAAGTCCTGAATTCAATTCCTGATACCAAAAAAAAAAAGAAAACTGTCCCAAAGGCCCCATAAATATACCCAGTTCCAGGTTAATGGTAGAGCACTTGTCAGCAGCTCTGAGGCTGTAGGTTCCATCCCTAGCACTGCAAAACACAAATAAAATGGTGTTGCTGATATAGCAAGAACCTGTCTCAAAACAAAACAAAAAACGGTGTTGCTCATACAAAAATTCTCCAACACTAACTGAAACGTGCCTCTCCATCCTGAGGGCCCCACTCTATTGTACTTTTGAATTTGGGCTTTGTTCCTGCCACACTCTCTCTCCTTCCGTGACCTTCACCAGCTTCTTTTCTCCATCTCACCTGAAATGTTGGGATTCCTCAAGCCTTGGACTATACCCTCTTTTTTTTCCACACTGGAGACTGAATCCAGCGCCTCCTACATGTTAGGCAAGCAGTCTTACCACTAATCTACATACTTTATAGACATGCCTGCACACACGCGCACACGCACAGAGCTACATCCTCCTCCTCTTCTTTTTGTTGTTGTGTTTTGGTTTGGGTTTTTTCTTTTTTTTGAGACAAAGTTTCACCGTATAGTCCAGGCTGACATCAAACTTGCAGCAATCCTCCTGCCTCAGCCTCCCAAGTGCTGGGATTACAGGCATGCACCACCACGCCCAGCTTCTGATTTCTTTTTTTGTCAGATTAGTTTCAGTTGGTGATGAGAATATTAGTATAAGCAACATCATTTTGTTACTTTTGCAGTGCTAGGGATGGAACCTACAGCCTCAGAGCTGCTGACAAGTGCCCTACCACTGACCTGTACCCTCAGCTCCATTTTTATGTTTAGCTTGTGCTCTTGGGGCTTTAATGCAGGAACTTCACTCATTTAAAAGAATAGTCTCACTAGGCGCTGAGGGACATGCCTGTAATTGCAACACTTGGGAGGCTGAGGCAGGAGGATCACCACAAGTTCAAGGCCACCCTGGAGTAGGCAGTGAGTTCAAAACTAGCCTGAACTACATAGTAAGGCCCTGTCTCAAAAATGAAACAAAACCAAAAACAGCTCCCCAAAAAAACTAAAAATAGTCTCTCATACATTTCATTTATGGTAAAATTCAAACTGCCATAGTCACATTTAGCTTAACTGGACCATGGACTCGGAACTGCTCCTTACTATTACCTATTAACGTTACACAGGGAACCCAATTCGCCTCGGAAGTATTTACTTTTCATAAATTTGCCGGCCTCTCCTTCCAGTGTCCCTCTCTTTCCCTCCATTCTCCACCCCCTGGTGGCCTTAAGTACTGTTCTATACCGATACCTGCAAAGCACCATCTCCTGTCCAGACCTCTCTTTAAGACTGACCAGAGAGGACCGCTTAAGACTGACCGCTGCCTGTTATTCCCATTTACGATTCACCAGCACCTCAAAATCAGTGTGCTCAGAACAACTCCTACTTTACCATTTTAGTAAATGGCATGAAGATCTGTCCAATTGATCAAGTGAGAAATTCAGCAACTCCTGGCACGTGCAGCTCTTTCCACTCCCGTGTTCAATCTAGCGCCAAACCCTTCCCAGGGAAACCCAAGTCCACCTGCTACACCGCCTTCCGGCCTTTTCCAACACAACCGCAACCACCTCTCTCGTCCTCGACTGTCGCTTTTTTTTTTTTTTTTTGAGACAGGGTCTCGCTATGCAGTTCAGGCTGGCCGAGAGCTCACTTTGTAGCCCAGGCTGGTCTCGAACTTGGAACAACAGCCTCCCGAGTGCTGGAATTACAGGAATGTGCCACCACGCCCAGACGCTGCTTTAACTTTTGAAAAACCTTCAAAATATTCTAAGTACAACCATGCTCAACTGGACCCCAAACACTTTTCCCCCGGTACAACCTGAGACCATCTCCTTTAGTTAACGTTGTCCAGGCTGGGTTCAAACTTTATTTGCAGTACTGTAGATTAAACCCAAGGCCTCGGCACGAAGCTATATCCGCGGCGCTTTTTCACTGCAGTGTATGAGAAGGGGTCTAGCTAAATCACCAAGGTGCCCAGACTGCTCAATTTGGATTTTCCTGCCTCTGCTTCTCAAAGTGCTGGGATACTGGCTTGTGCTACCACCCCCGGCTTAGAACTATCCTCCTGCCTCGGCCTTCCAAAAAGCTGGATCACAGAAGCATGTCCCTGGGCCTGACTTACAACTTCTCCTCTTCTGCTAAGCCCAGCGAGCTCGCCTCCCGCCCGCCCAAAGTCAGCAAGATCCGAAAGACGAGTCCCAACCTGCAAGAGTCGCCTAAACCCCCTCCACACTGTAGGTCCTCGGCCACCAGAGTTTAAATCCCGTCGCCACGGCGCCCGGAAGAGACGAAAAAGGGGCGGGGCGACGCCTCACAAACCGAACCGTGAGCCTCCGCGTTTCCTCTTTCCAGCCGGCGCCGAGCGATGGGTGAGTTCTTGCCTGCTTTCAGCTGAGGCGGGGGGTGCGTTTAATCCGCTGCCATCCTGTCCCGCACCTGGCTTGTGAGTGTAAACACTCGCACCCCCGGCCTCGCGCAGCTACGAGGGGTGGTGGCCTCCGGCCCTGGGCGGCCGGGGCCCGCCGTGGGGGCGCCGGGGGACGCGGGGCTGCGGCGGCACCATCATGGCTGCCCTGCCCGCCGCGCGCGCATGATGACACCTTGGTAATGCTGCATACCCCCGACCGCGCAGTGGGGAAGCCAACCTTGGAGAGCTGAGCGTGCGGCGGCCGGTGCGGCCCGGGGGGCGCGCCGCGGTGTCCCGATGGCTCCAGCTCTCCGCCCCGCTCCCGCCCGCAGGCATCTCTCGGGACAACTGGCACAAGCGCCGCAAGACCGGGGGCAAGAGGAAGCCCTACCACAAGAAGCGGAAGTATGAGCTGGGCCGCCCCGCAGCCAACACGAAGGTGGGTGCCGCTGGGCCCCGCGCCGCTCAGGTCTGGGCCGCCTTCCCCGCGGTCGTGCTGGGTGAAGTGCGGCGCGTGCGCCGGGCCGGGAGGCTGCTGGGGAGCCTCCGCGCGGTACTCGGAATGCCGGTGTTTGGGGATGAGTTCTCAGCGTTCGCGGACAGGTTCTCCCACCTAGAGGCAACGAACGTGATGAAGAAGTATCCTTAGGCGTGGCTGTGGCCGTCCTGGTCACTTGTGTGCCATTTGCCAATGCGAGGACTTGTCATAGTTACACTGACCCGTTGCCTCCTCCCAGCGCAGGTTCCCCTCCGCTGGAGGCCTGCGGTATCTGACAGCCCGGTTTTTGTGCTTCCCAGATTGGTCCCCGCCGAATACACACAGTCCGAGTTCGAGGAGGCAACAAGAAGTACCGAGCCCTACGGCTGGATGTGGGGAACTTCTCCTGGGGCTCCGAGTGTGAGTGGGGCCCGTGCCATGCGAGGGGGTGAAGCCTGAGGGGTTGGTGTTGGTTCTCAATGCTGTGGTTCGGTGGAGGTGGGGAGGGGGTGTCCCGTGGGCCACTTGACTTGATTATATCTGAATCTTCTGAGCAGGTTGTACTCGAAAAACAAGGATCATTGACGTTGTGTACAATGCATCCAACAACGAGCTGGTGCGCACCAAGACCCTGGTGAAGAACTGCATTGTGCTCATAGACAGCACGCCGTACCGACAGTGGTACGAGTCCCACTACGCGCTGCCCCTGGGCCGCAAAAAGGGCGCCAAGCTGGTGCGTGTTCCCTCCGCAGCGGGCTGGGGGGCTGCCTGGCCTGTGTCCGGTTCTGCTGCTGAAGGGGGAGAGATGAAAGCATTTAGTGCTGAGGAAGGCTTACGGGTGTTTGGGCTTGGAGGAGGTTCTGATGGACCCCTTCTCTGAGCTGGCTACATTCTCTTTACTCAGACTCCTGAGGAGGAAGAGATTTTAAACAAAAAACGATCAAAGAAAATTCAAAAGAAGTATGATGAAAGGAAGAAGAACGCCAAAATCAGCGGTCTTTTGGAGGAGCAGTTCCAGCAGGGCAAGCTCCTTGGTGAGACGGCCTCTGTGTTGGGGGAGAGGGGCTCACAGGCATGGTGCGCACCTGCACCCCACTGCCTTGGATGCTTTGACTACTGGTCCCGAGGTCAGGAGGGCAGGCCTCTGCGTTCCAGCACTTCCAGAATTCTCTCTCAAGGTGATGGGGGCTGTCTTGGTGATGAAAACTTTGTCCAGTTCTGCTACTGATTTCCAGTGGTGACAAAGTGTATCTGAGAAGACATGGGCTTCATGCCTGCCCCCAGGGTAGAACCAACGTGGATTTTTGTAAAGGGGCAGATACAGTTGGGTGGATCTCTTGTCATTTTGGTAAAGACCACATATTCTTTTGCAGCCTGCATTGCGTCAAGACCAGGCCAGTGTGGCCGAGCAGATGGCTATGTGCTAGAAGGCAAGGAGCTGGAGTTCTATCTGAGGAAAATCAAGGCCCGGAAAGGCAAATAAACCTTCCCTCCTGGCTTAGCTCATGTAATAAAGGCGTTTATTCTGTGTTCATATTGTGTAAATAGTCTGTAATGATCTGGTGTCCCTTTGCTTTCCATAGAGACCTGGGTTTTAAGTATTTGGGTAAGGTTATGTGTGTGTGCTGGAGATCAGAGCAGGGCCTTGCGAATGCTAAGCATGTACACTGCCACCAAGCTACATCCCCAGCCAGATAAGTTTACAGTCTGAATTTGTGGCTGGTGTGAAAGCCTTGAACTTGTATTGGATGTTTACAGTGTTGCTGAAAGGTTACAGTTAGTAGGTGAGTCCCTAATACTCCTGACCACCCAGAATTTTAAAATGTTGAGGGTACTAGTGATTTTTGCTTAAAGAACTTTCTATTCTCAACTTTCCCCCATCAGCATTTATGTGTTGTTTTGGTGGATGTTGGTTTTTTTGAGGCATGACCTTTGTGTGTGAGACACAGGGTCTCACTATGCAGTTCAGGCTGTGCTTGAGCTCACTTTACAGCCCAGGCTGGTCTCAAACTCACAACAGTCCTCCTGCCTCAGCCTTACCTGGCTTGGTGGATGGTGTTAGTGCACACCTGTAATCCCAGGACTTGGGAGGCTGAGGCAGGATCACTTGATTTTTGAGACCAGCCTGTTACTTAGTAAGACCTATCTCAAAAAAAAAAAAACTGTCTTTGACAAGTTTCCTAAATTTCAACCTTGCTATGTTTGATTTGCACTTAGATATTGCAGTAGGACTTTCTAAGTAATTCCTCTTCAAAGAATCTTGTTTACCACCAGCCCTTCAACTTTATCATCTATAGCAAATAATTTGGGTATGCACAATTCCTTTTTGGGGGTTGGGGGGGTTCGTATATTCTCGGCTGACCTTGAATTCATTATATGGCCCAAGCTGGCCTCAAACTCATGGCAGTTCTGCCTCTACTGAGTGTGGGACTGAGGTATGTGCCACCATGCCAGGCTTTGCACCTGTACTCTTGAATAATACATGTAATGTTGCTAAATGTTGGCTCAACTTGGATCTTGACCTTTTACTATTTTGGTGCCCCACACACACCTTTTTTGTTTTCAAGACAGGGTCTCGTTATGCAGTTCAGGCTGACCTTGAGCTCACTTTGTAGCTCAAGAGTAGTCTCGAACTTGCCATGGTCAGCGCCACCCCACCCCCCTTTTAGTACCAGGAATCAAACTTAGGACCTTGTGCTTGCCAGACAGGCTGTGCCACTGAGCAATATCCCCAGCCCAGGTCCCCTTTTTTTTTCCAGTCACATCATACTTAGTGTTTTTTCTGTTGGCCTGAATGCACCTTTTTTTCTGAGACTGTTACGTGGTTGAGGCTGACCTGGAGCTCACTGTATCCCACCCAGGCTGGTCTTGCTACAATTTTTTATTTTTATTTTTATTTTTTGTCTTTTTCAGATGGTCTTACTGTGCCATTCAGGCTGGCCTTGAGCTCACTTCGTAAACTCAAACAAGGATCCTGCCTCAGCCTCCCAAGTGCTGGGATTACAGGCATGTGCCACCGCGCCCAGCTTGCTACAATCTTTTTTTTTTTTTTGGTATCAAAATCAAACTCAAGACTGCTTGCCAGGCAGGTGCTTGAGCTGCTGAGCTGTATTCCTGGCCAAACACCATGATCTTTTCTGTCTCAGCCTCCAGACTGCTGGGGTTACAGGCATATGCCACCATGCCCGCTTGCACATGTCTTCTAAAATCTTTTTTTTCCGGTGGTGGTAGGAATTAAACGCTAGGGATTGCAGCCACACCCATCAAGTCCGTTTTGTTTTTTGAGCCTGCCTTCAAACCTGGGCCGTGCTTGTTTCACCTTGCTTCCTCTGTGCAGGGGTTACAGCGTGCACCTCCACGCCGGCCCTCATCCTCTTTGATTTTTAAGCTGATGTTCAACTGTGCTGACCAGGGTGGTCTGTCTAGAGGGTCTTCCTGCGTCAGCTCCTGAATGGCTGGGACCACAAGTGCATGCTGGCAGAGATTGCTGCTGTGTTTTTCAATGTTGAGGTTGAGCCTGGGCTGGGCACATGGTAGGCAACTTCTTGCACTGAGGCAGCGCCTATTCTTTTGGACAGTCATGCTCAGATGTACTCTGATGTAAATTATGTCTCCAGCCCCTTTCTAGTGTTTGTTTCTGGCCTAGAATTTCTTTTTCTTTTGTTGAGAAAGGGGTCTTGCTGTGCAGTTCAGACTGGCTTTGAGCTCACTTTGTAGCCCAGGCTGGTCTTGAACTCCCAACAATCTTCCTGCCTCAGCCTCCTGAGTGCTGGGATTACAGGCATGCGCTGCCACGCCTGGCGTAGAACTTGCTTCTTGATAGGGTCACTGGTGTGAGCCACCACACCTAGCAAGATCACTTTCCATCTGAGTGAAGATCCTTGCCAGCTGTTGGTGGAACTTAGGTAACCGGGAGCCTCCTGTCAGTAACCACGCACCAGCCTGCCCTTGGTGAGCGCACAGGTCTGTTGTAACACCCCCCCCCATTTGGGGCACTTTCCTGCAAATACCCAGGTACTCATTCCCTCCAGGTCTCTAACACACAGGTGCACTCTGACCCCGGTTGGAGAGTGGGCTTTGTTACGATTTGTTTTTTGGTTATGGTTTTTTCTGAGAGGGTCTCTGTAGTGCAGGCAGGCCTTAACTCAGGAATCCTTCCTGCCTCAGCCTCCCCAGTGCTGGGATTACATGCGTGTTCCACCACACTCAGCTCTTTCTGTTTTGAGGCGGCAGCTCACTGTGTAGTGCAGACTGGCCCTGAACTGGGGCCTGGCAGCTGTTTCTGCAGCAGCGCCTTGCTGTGTGGCCTTGGCCGTGCTCGCTGAGGCGGTCCTCCGTCTCCAGCCCAGGGCACAATCACAGAAACTCGGTCGCCCACCCCTCCCACTCCATCTCATAGTTACCCATTTTTATCCTTTAATCTGGCAAACGCTGCTCATTTGAGTTGCTTGTCTGTGGCTCTCTTGGTGCCAGGGAAACAGACACTTGCTGCCAGGCAGTGTTTCTAGCACCTAGAAGGCTGCGTAGCGGTGGAGACAGACAGGATCTCTTATCAACTAAATTCTGTTCGCTCCTGTCTCGGCCTTCCTGGTGCTGGGATTATAGGCCTGTGCTGCTGCACAAGTGCAAAATTGAGTTGGTTCCTTAGCTTTGGTAAATTGTAAGTTTCTGTAAATAGATGGTTGGAAGGTAGATTAGGATTTTTTTCTGCATACAAAGACTGCTCTTAACAAAACCTTTCAATTAAGTGACCCTCAGAACTATTGGCTGCAGGGCACTTTCCCATGTGCTGATACTCATTCAGTTCAGCCCCGTAGTGTTTGCCCAGTGTTACTGAGAGCTTTGTCCAGCAGAGGGTTTAACCTCCTTGGTGTGTGGGGTGGGAGGGTGCTAGCGGCAGGGGCAGGCCACATGTTAAACAAGCTGAGGTATACATCCCCAGGCCCGGTCTGGTGTTTTTTTGTGAGACAGGGTCTCTATTGTAGTCCAGGCTGGCCTTGAACTGTGCAGTGATCCTCCTGCCTCAGCGTCCTGAGTGGTGGAATTACAGGCATGTGGCACCATGCCCACCTCTGCCTGTAATTTCTAGTTAAAGCTCTAATTAGAATCCTGCTTCAGTCTTTTCAGTGTGTTGGAGAAACACAACACCTAATTCTCTTCTACCTCTAATGGGTTGGTAAGGTGATTGGTTCTCTTGAGGCTTGAATCCACCCACCCTATCTGTTGCCTTTGTAGATGTCACCGAGAGCAAGGCTAGCTCCCCTGTGAAACCTGGAAAAATCCTCAGTGCCTTCTCTGTGAGTGGCCATCATTGTGAAGTACTATGACAGATTTGGAAACTGAGGCTTCCAGTTGTTGAATGTCTGGGGTGGAAGGATAAAAAATGTTTCGTATTCCTGGTTTGTGGCATACCCCTGTAATCCCAGGGCTTGGGAGGCTGAGGCAGGTAGATCACCATGAATGCAAGGTCAGACTGGGCTGCATAGTGGGTTTAAGGCCAGCTCGAATTATATCATAGATTCTGTCTCAAAAAATAACAAAGTGCCTCAGCAGCGCATACACTAAAATTGGAACGATACAGAGAAGATTAGCATGGCCCCTGTGCAAAGGATGACACGCAAAAAACAACAAAGTTGTTCTGTATTGCCAAGTCATGCAGATGAAAAAAAGGCAAAGGCAAAATTAGTATCTCCGAGCTGGGCACTGAAGCACGTGGCTGTGGTCCCAGCGTTCTGGGAGGCTGAAGCAAGATTACACATTCAGGCCCATGGCTTTCCAGCACTCAGGAGGCTGAGGCAGGAGGATTGCTATGAGTTCGAGGCCAGCCTGGGGCTTCATAGTGAGTTTGAGGCCAGCCTGAACTACATGGCAAGACCCTGTCTCAAAAAACCAAACAAAATTTTTTTTATTAACTTTTGTAGTGCCAGAGACTGAACCCAGGGCCTTCGTAGGAGCCACATCCCCGGCCCTGGCTCAGGCCTTGCCCCGCGTCTTGGCTTTCCGGGCCCTCCTAAAGCTTTCCACGGCCCCTGGGAAAAGCAGCTCTCAGCTGGCAGGCAGAGCCCAGGGCCCCAAGGAGGGTGGATGGGGAGGCGGGGGGCGTCAGGGCTCCAAGGCCTCCGCAGACTCCGCTTCCTCCTCCTCTATGCGCCCCGCTGGCTCGGCGTCCCCGCCCTCCTCCACTCGGAAGCGCAGCAGGTGCGGGGTGCGCGGGGGGCCGCGCGCTCGGCCGAGGTTACGCAGGCTGATGGCTGGGGACGGTGCGCCCGCGCCCAGGAAGCGGCCGAGCAGCGGGGTCTGCGCAGCTGGCCGGGCCGGCGCCGGGGACGCCTCCACCTGCACGCTCTGCTCGGGGTCGTCGCTCATGCTGCGGACAGAGGTGGCACAGAGCGAGACTTGACGGCAGGCCGCGGACTGGCTGCCCCGAGCAGTCCCTGCGCGCGGAGGCGGTCGCTCACCGCAGGTTGAATGTGGAGCCCAGGAAGGAAGGTCTCAGCGAGTCGGCTGCTGTGGCCAAGGTGTAGGGCGGCAGTGGTTGGGCCTCGTCCCAGTATGGGTCCTTCTCGGCGGGGGGCAGGTTCTGGTACATGTCATCCACGGCCAGCAGGGACACCTGGGCCAGCAGGAGGGGAGGCACAGGTCACGGAGACCCTCAGCTCCCCCATACCCAGCCTCACACGGAAGGGCAGGGAGCTGCTCGCCCGCCAGGCCTCGCCTCACCTGCAGGTTTCGGTCAATGAGCTGATTGGTCTCAAAGTCGTCATCATCCTCACCAAAGGGGTTGATAATCTGTTCGGCCACCTGCAGGGTGCAGACAGTGCCCTGGCCCGGAGCCCGCTTGTCCCCAGTGTTGGGGAGGCCCTGTGTCACGTCTCTACAGAGCGGGGCGGCACAGTGCTTGGAAGCGCGCACCTTGAGCCAGCCGGCATAGAAGAAGAACTGCAGCAGTGTCGTGAGGGGCACATACATGTCCGGCTCTCCCAGCCCCGGCGCTGGCTCCTGGCCGGGCCCCGGAGGCTCCTGAGGCTTAGCGGCCCCTGCCTCTGGCTCCACGAACTGTCGGCCAACCAGGGAGAGGGCGAAGAAGGAGTACACTGCGATGGTCACCACCTGGAGAAGGGAAAGCCGGGCGCAGAGGGCAGAGCGGTGGGGCCGAGAGAAGCGTGGCCCTGTCCCGAGGCCCTGGGAGGGTCTGACGAGTGATTAAACGTGGGGCAGGGAAGCAAGGCCAGCGGGATAGGGTCTTAGGGTGGGGTGGAAGGTGGCTTTGAGGATAAGCCCTCTGCTCTTCACAAGACAGGTGACACCCGGCAAGGGCCATCTAATTCTCAGGACCACAGGGCACAGGACTTACAGTGGGCACTGAGAGGGGAAAGAGGCAGTTACTTGGGTGTAGACGAGAGGGATGCTGATCCAGTCATAGTGGAACAGCATGCTGCACTTGGCACGGTACTTGTTCAACTCCTGGGGACACAGCAAAGAGGAGGTCAGTGGGGAGGGTTAGGCAGCACCCAGGGGAGCCGGCGTGAGCAGCCCCAGGGCGGAGCCCGCAGTCTTGACAGGTCGGGCCACTGGCCTTGAGGAGCGATTTAGCAATTTAGCTGCAAGCACAGGGCTGGGGAGCCAGAATGTCTGCGTGTGAATCCCAGCTGCGCTAACTAGCTGTGTGACTTGTGCTTTTCTACCTTATGCCTCAGTTTCCTCATCTGTGGAAGGGATGATAAGAATTGTGTGTCTCCAGGGCTGTGAGGGCTACATGAGTTACACTGTGCGTGCTTCCAAACGTTCATGGCAAGTAGGTGGCGCCACGCGAGTGTTAGTTTCCAAAACCATTTGCAGAGCTATAGGGCTGAGGCCTGGTCCGAGGCTGACTCACTTCCAGGAGGAGACAGAGAGCGATGTCATCCCGGATGCGTCCATCCTTACGGGCCTGGGCAGCCAGGTTGGTGAACCAGACGCAGGGCACCCAGTACTTGTTGAAGTCGGATTTCAGACTCTCAAACTTTTTCCTCTCTTCCTGGGACATGAAACCTGCCGGGGTGAGGTCGGTGAGGTGCACATGCATCCCCCGCGGCCAGGGCAAGCGGCGGGTCCACCTCGTGGCCGCCCGCCCTCACGCCCGCCGCGCCCCTATAGCGCCCCCTGGGGGCCAGGCCGCCGCCGCAGACGCCGCCCGCGCACCTGCGTCCGCCACGTGGCTGAGGCTGGGGAAGCGCTTGAGCACGCGCGTGCTCACCGAGCGCAGCACCAGCACGGACGCCAGGTTGGCGTAGCGCATGAGGGTGCGGCGCAGCAGGCGGCCGCGCTGGTCCGCGCCGTGCACGCTGGCCGAGATGACGCACATCAGCTGGTCCGGCAACGGGATGCTGGTGTACTGGGACCACCAGCGGTTCACCACCAGAGACACGTAGAAACCTGGAAGGCCGCCGAGGGAGGGGCCGGGAAGGGGGCGCGGAGGAGCTGGGATTCAGCAGGGACTGCGCCTCCCTCTTCCCGTCCGATAGCCCAGTGCAGGTCCTGAGCCAAGGAGGGGCCCGGCGGGCGGCCACGCAGCACCCTGCGGTCTCTTCCTCCACCACCCTGCCGGGCCAGGCCAGGCCCGGAGGAAGGAAGAGTGCCAACTTCCCGGGACGCGGGCGTGCAAAGCCGGGTCATGGTTAGCTCAGATCTGGCTTCCCTAGATTGCGGAGAGGGCCGTCACCTCTCTGGCTCCTTGTCAGTGTGGTAGGGAAGCCAGCTGGTGTCTGCGCCCAGCCCAGTGAGGGCCCACGAATGACAGGCAGGGCCTATGCCTGGGGCGTCTTTGGACCCAGTGCCCGGCTCCTGTGCCTGTGCTGGTGGATTGGGCTGTGCCTCCTGGGCGGTGAATTCAACCCCGAGGAGAGGGCAGATGCAGGCAGAAATGGCAGGGGCCTCACCCAGGACGAAGGACAGAGGGATGAGGTCCGCAGAGCGGTTGCAGTACCGGGCCACTTGGGCGTACACGTGCCTCTGCGCCTGGCTCAGCAGCAGCCTGGAGCAGGACAAGGGCAGGCCCGGCTTGTTGGGGAGGCGGACGGCGCAGCCCCCACGGACCAGCCCTGAGACCCGCCTCACCGGTAGGTGACGCTGAGCGCGGCGTAGAGGGCGACAAAGAGCAGAAACTCCTTGTAGAGGAGCTTGTAAATGCTTCCTCTCCACCGCAGCAGCAGGCCGGAGAAGCCTCCGAAGCGCGCCTCGGCCACTTTGAGGGTGTATGAAACCGTCATGGTTGGGCTGGGGGTATGGCTCAGTGGCTGAGTTCTGCCCTCACATGTACAAGGTCCTGGGTTCGATCCACAGCACTAGCAAAAAAAAGAAACTGCCATGGGGTCTAGGGTGGGAGGTCACAGAGCTCAGCTCCCGGGAACTCTCCCGTCACCTGTGGTCACACCCTCAGCCTTCGGTTCTGGTTGGGGAGACAGAGGCCTGCAACGTCCAGGTCATCAGCTCCGCCCCTGTGGACCCGAGGTGTAAGCAAGGTATAAGCACGAGGCCAGGATGGAGCCGGCGCAGCGGGGCCCAGTGTCGTCCTCTTGTACACTGCTTTCCCAAGCTCTCTTCCACCTGCGGGGCTGGCGAGACCAGACCCTGGTCTGCCGAGGACGAGAGTCTGATGCCAGCCCAGTGCCAGTACTCTCTAGTCCCTGGAGACCCAGGGCGCTCTCCCCCCCACCCTCGCCTGCCTACCTGCTTTGAGCAGCAGCCTGCACTGAGGAAGGGCCGGGCTCCTGCACCCTCTGGAGATTTAAGTACCCGTGGGGTCCATAAAGTTAGGCTGGACCAAGGCTGTCATTGATGGATGAGGCTGTCACCAGCTTCCCCTGGTCTTGAGAACTGGGCGTGTCCCTGCCCCTGCAGGGCCAGCCTGGCTTTTGAGTGGCAGAACTGCCATCCACACTGACCTCATAGCTCCCTCAAGCAACCACGCCTGTGTCCTTTGAACCAGGATGATGGATGACAGTCCCCCACTCCGGGCGAGGAGACACATGTGTGCCCAGAGACACATGTGGGATAAAGTGTCACTGCTGTACCAGCTTGCTGATCACAGCATGAGGCACAGGCACTGTGCCAGGGGTGCTGCCACATCACCCAGGCACAGAACCCTCACCACACTATGTGGGAGGAACCATCACCGCCTCGAAGATCGGGCTCCAGAAGGAAGACAGCTTGGTCACCCTCACACAGCTGGGACAAGTTGGGGGGCAGGAGCCAGAGCTGATGGACTTCAGGTGCAGGAAGTAGCCTAGATGGCCAGGCTCTTCCCCACCCCCGTGCTACAGGGCTGGCAAGGCCACAGATCTGGGAACTCACGCTCAGTGCAGAAAGCCCTGTGCACAAAATCTGGAGTCCCACGGGCCCCAGAGTCTTCAGCTGGTTCTTTTTTTCTCAAGCCCCCTCCCCGCTCATCTCTGGAACTAGAGATTGAAACCAGGAAGTGCTGAGCCATGTCCCTAGACCTTTCTATTTTCCCCAACACTTACTTAGAGTTTGAGAGAGGGCCCTGCTAAATAGCCCAGGATGGCTTCAAACTTTTTCAAGCCTCCTGCCTCAGTCTCCCAAGTAGCTGGGATTACAGGGATGGGCCACCACACCCAGTTCACATCTGCCATTTCTTTATCTGTCCAAATTGGAAAAAAACTAAGGCACTGATCAAATTAGAAACAGAACTTTGTTTTTCTTTACTTGAGACAGACTGTTGCTATATAGTCCAGACTGGCCTCGAACCCTCAGCAACCCTCCCATCTCAGTCTCCCAAGTACTGGGATTACAGGTGCATGCCACGTGCCGGGTGCCCTAGCTCATTTCTAACTGCTCCTTCAACATTCAGCTCAGGTACTGGGCATGGTGCATCCCTATAATCCCAGGACTCAGGAAGCTGAGGCAGGATTGCCATGAGGCTAGCCTGAACTACATAGTGAGACCTTGTCTCCAAAAAACAAAACAAAACAGAACAAAAAAACCAATGCTGAGTGTGGTGGCTCACACCTGTACTCCCAGGGCTTGGGAGGGAGGCTGAGGCAGGAGGATCGTTGCAAGTTTGAGACCAGCCTGGGCTACAAAGTAAGTTCAAAGCCAGCCTGAACTGCATAGTGAGATCCTGTCTCAAAGAGTTAAAAAAAAAAAATCCAGCTCAAGGCCACTTCATTCTTTCTTTCTTTTTTTTTTTTTTGGCTTTTTGAGACAGTCTTGCTATGCAGTTCAGGCTGGCCTTGAGCTCACCTTGTAGCCCAGGCTAGTCTTGAACTCACAAGGATCCTCCTGCCTCAGCCTCCCTAGTGCTGGGATTACAGGTGTGCGCCACCACACTTGGCCCAGAGTTGGCCTTTTTGATGACACTAGCCTGTGGCCTACTTGTGCCAAACATGTGGCAGGGCGTCATGGCATCCATCTATAATCCAGCACTCAGGAGGTTGAAGCAGGAGGATCACTGTGAGTTCTTATTTTATCCTTTTTATTTGTTTAGTTTTTGTTTTTGAGACAGGGTCTCACTATGTAGTTCAGGCTGACCTTGAACTCACTATGTAGCCTAGACTGGCCTCAAACTTGCAGTGATCCTCCTGCCTCAGCCTCTCAAGTGCTGGTGTTATAAGCATGTGCTACCACGCTTGGCAAAGATTCTTTTTTAATTCTTTTTTTTTTTTTTTTTTTTGTCTTTTTGAGACGGGGTCTCACGATGCAGTTCAGGCTGGTCTTGAGCTCGCTATGTAGCCCAGGCTGGTCTCAAGCTCACAACAATCCTTCTTCCTCAGCCTCTTGAGTGCTGGGATTATAGGTGTGTGCCACCACACCTGGCTTAATTCATGTTTTATCACTGGGAGTTCAGGGCCAGCCTGGGCTATGTATTTGTCTCAGAAAAAAAAGAAAACAAAAAATGCACATACTATGATAGAAAAAATTTAATTTTCAAAAATAAATATAGAATGCCAGGGTGGTAGCTCAGTGGTAGGGAGCTGTCGTGAGGCCCTGGCTCTGTGTCCCCGTCACACACACATACAGTTTGTGGGGGAGGGTGGGGGTGGGGCGAAAATGATCCAAGTGTGTTGCTATGCACATGTCCGGCCGAATGCAACCTCCTCTCTATCACCAGTGCGCACTAATAAAGACAGGAAGGAAAAATTTACTTTTCCCCTTTTCCCTGTTAGCAATAGTTCTAAATTTTTTTTTTTTTTGGCGGTACTGGGGATCGAACTCAGGACCCTGCGCTTGCTAGGCAGGCGCTTATTCCACTGAGCTATATCCCCAGCCCTAGTTCTAAATTTTAGATATTTTTTTCCATGGGGCCAAAAGTACCTAAGTGTCTGACTGCAAATGGAAAAATAGAAGACAAAAATCAGATATTGGCAGTTTTTCCATTTTCATTTGTGTGTGAAAAACTATTTTTATGTGTGTGTTTTATGAGACAGAGTCTCACTACACAGTTCAGGCTGGCCTTGAGCTCACTTTGTAGCCCAGCTGGTCTCCAACTTGCAACGATCCTCCTGCCTCAGCCTCCCGGGTGCTGGGATTACAGGCGTGCGCTGCCACGCCCGGCAAAAACTTCATTTTTAAAAAACAGGGTCTCACTATGTATTCCAGGCTGGCCTGGAACTCTCGGTGCTCCTGTCTCAGGAGTCCCTCCCAATCAGGGCTAGGATTACTAGAGTGTGCCACCACTTCCCTGTCCTTTATTTCGAGACAGGGTCTTGTGCCTTGCACCTTAACATTTGGATCCTCTTGCCTCAGCCTCCCAAGTACCTGGGACCTCTGGTGTGTGTACCATTACTGTGCCTGGCTGGGTTTTCTCACAGCAGTGACTCACTGGTCCACGTCTTCTAACAGAGATAGTTCTCCTGCAGCCCCAGGGAAACCCGAGCACAGGGCTGAGTCTGAGTTGCCTCAGTAAATCTGGGGAAGACCTGAAAGCTAGCAGGCCATTTGCCCTCCCCTCTCTTTCCCTTTCCCCTTCATTCCCTCTGTAGTTTAACCTGAAAGACAGCAGGTCTCACACTACCACTGTCCCCTGGCTCTTTTGAGAGGCGTCCCTGATAGTACAAGGTCTTGAAACCTAACTCAGGACTTGCTGCAGTTCCGTCCTCCTGCCAGTCCCATTTGAGAGGTCAGCAGGAATAAAGAACAGGACTGTGCGTGTGTGAACGATCCAGAACTGCTGGGTACAGTTCTACACACTTGCATTCCCAGCACTGCGGGAGGCTGAGGCAGGAGGATCGAAAGTTCAAGCCCAGTCTGCGCAGTTTAGCAAGACCCTGTCTCAAAATGAAAAGTTAAAAGGGCTGGAGAGGTAGATCAAGGTGAAGGGGGGAAAGACCCAGAACAAGGAAAGTAAGACATAATCTCCAAGTCCTCAGTCATCTTGGGCCTTCCCAAGCTCTCTGTGACTACAGGCTTGTATCCCCACCCCTGGTTTTTATCTTTGAAGACAGAATGCTTGTAGGCCAGAGGTTCCTCTGCAGGTCAGCTAGCTGAACCTGAATGGACCCAAGATCCACACAGATAACCTAAACCTTCATAATAACTCCATCTGCATGCTGAGTGATAGCCCAGGGCCATGACGGTTGACAGTTGCCTTGACGATGATTGGAAATAATCCTAAAAGGAGTAAAGAGGCACACCTGTGATCCCAGCACCCTGGGAGGCTGAGGCAGGAGCCTCAAAAATGTGAACCCAGCCTGGGCAATTTAGTGAGACCTCGTCTCTAAATAAAAAATAAAAGGGTTGAGTGTGGTGGTGCATGGCTGTAATCTCAGCACTCAGGAGGCTGAGGCAGGTGGATCACTCGGAGTTTGAGGCCAGCCTGGGCTATATAGCAAGACCCTGTCTCAAGGAAAAATATGGGGGTGGCTGGGAACGTAGTTCAGTGTGAGGGCCTGGGCTCAGTTCCCAGTACTGGCAACACTTGGAGCGCCAGCCCTGGTTAGCTCTGCCCACGGCAGCCGAGCCTGGGCTCTGGACTGTGACCCTGTGCTCACCTCCCACTCACTGTCCTCACATTGCTCCCTGCTGCTCCAGCTTTGCTCTGCGAATTTCCCACAGAACCCGCACAGAGGTGCACAGCCCGAAGCCTCTGCCCAGAAAGGGCAGCGCCAGACCCACCCTGCCCCTCCCTGTGGAATCGCCTTATCTCTATTCCCACTGGTTTATGGGCCCAGAGAGGGAACCAGGCAGCCTGTAAATCACATGCCCCACCCTGCTCGTCCTCCTCCTCCTCCTCCTCCTCCGTGTTTTGCCTTCTCCCTCACCACCGGTCGGACCCGGCTTCCATGGCAGCCAAGCTGCCTGCCCCTTACCTCGGCTTCATTTCCCCCTGGGAAAGTTGCTGTGAATTTCGAATGACTTAACTGTATAAAGTGCTCAGAATAACCCAGTGTGTGCTATAGTTAATAGCATTCTTTGGAGCACTTTTTTGTCTTTTTGAGAGAGTCTCGCTATGCAGTTCAGACTGGCCTTGAGCTCACTTTGTAGCCCAAGCTGGCCTCAAACTCACAACAATCCTTCTGTCTCAGGCTCCTGAGTGCTGGGATTGCAGGTGTGAGCCACCACGCCCCGCTGGAGCACTGTTTTCTTGACTTTTTTTTTTTTTTTTTTTGAGCCAGGGTCTCACTATGCATTTCAGGTTGGCCTTAAGTTCACTTTGTAGCTCAGGCTCATCTCGAACTCAGAACGATCCTCCTGCCTCAGCCTCCCAAGTGCTGGGATTACAGGCATACACCACCATGCCCAGCTTGGAACAATTTTTTTTGTTATTTTTTGTTTTTCTTTTTGAGACAGGGTCTTACTATGTAGCCAAGGCTGGCCTCAAACTCATGGTGATCCTCCTGCCTCAGCCTCCCAAGTGACTGGGATGACAGGTATGCACCACTATGCCCAGCAGCATTTTAAAATTTTTCTTGAATTACTATTTTACACACACACACACACACACACACACACACACATGCGCACACACACATACATTTATTGGTGCCAGAAATTGAACCCAGGACCTTGAACTTGCCAGGCAAGAACTGTGCTGCTGAGCTATATCATTGACCCCATATTTTATATATTTAAATTTATTTTTAAATTTTTAGGCCAGGTGTGGTGGTACACACCTGTAATCCCAGCACTCAGGAGACTGAGGCAGGAGGATTGTGTGCGTTCAAGGCCAGGCTGGGCTATAAAGTGAGTTAATGGCCAGCCTGAACTCCATAGTGAGACCCCATCTCAAAAAGACCGAAAAAGAAAAAAGAAAAAAGAAAAGCAAAACAAAGTGGGCTTAAGGCCAGCCTGAATTGCATAGCAAGACCCTGTCTCAAAAAGAAAAAAAAAATGAAAAACATAAATTTTTAATTATTTTTATTGTATCTATTGATTGATTTTTTTGGTCTTTTTTTTTGTACTGGGAATTGAACTTAGGACCCTGTGTTTGACAGGCAAGCACTCATGCCACTGAGCTATATCCCCAGCCCTGTTTTTTTTTGTCTTTTTGAGACAGGATCTCACAATGCAGTTTAGGCTGGCCTTCAGCTCACTTTGTAGCCCAGGCTGGTCTCTAGCTCACAACAATCCTCCTGTCTCAGCCTCCTAAGTGATGGGATTACAGCCATGCACCACTATGCCTGCTATTATTTTTATTTTTTAAGCACTTTTTCTGGGTGGGTACAGGGAATCAAATACTTTTTTGTTTTTGAGACAGGGTCCCGCTATGTTGTCTAGGCTGGTTTTGAACTCCTGGACTCCTGATCTCATCTTGCCCTCAAGGGCTGGGATTACAGCTCTGCCCCTCCAGCCCAACTCCACATGTTTTATCTCCGTGGCATCTGCCAAGGTCCCAAGACTCCCTACTGCTGAGCCCAATGGCCACTTACTCCCCAGTCCTGACCTTCCTGGCATCTCTCCGTTGTGGATGTGTCTCCTCTCTTGGCTCTTGGCCTGACACTGTCGAGAAACCCTGACTCTGAGCTGCTAGGGGGACGGGGCATATGACTCTCAGCAGGGCAGCAGGCCTGACAGCATCCCTGGCAAGGAGACTCAGAGCTCTTCCGCTTGGGCCCAGCCTCAGGCCTGTGGCTGAGGGGGCTGGTCGTGGGAAGGAGAGAGGGCGGTGGGACAAGGAGCACAGAGTGGAACAGCACAGGAGAAGACAGAAGCAGGCAGGGGGCAGAGAAGTCAGGGGGCTGCGAATAGCAGATGGGCAAGCTCGGACTCAGAACTTGGGTCTGCCCTTGGGAAGCTGTGGGTGAGCTTGGGAAAACTGCTTCGCTGCGCCACCCCCAGCTTTGGTTTCTTCCTCTATAAAATGATGGCAGATAACTCAGGAGGCTGAGGCAGGAAGATCACCATTGCAACACAGGGAATTGGAGGCCAGCCTGAACTGGATAGCAAGACCCTATCTCAAAAAAACTTAAGTAAATAGATAAGTTAAAATAAAAAGGGCTGGGAATCTAGCTCAGTGTGAAGGCCCTGGGTTAAGAACTAGGAGGAAAAAAAATCACAATATTGAAGCTAGGAGTAGCGGCATGTGCCTGCAATCCCAACCCTTGGGAGCCTGAGGTAGGATTGCCATGAGTTTAATGCCAGCCTGGGCTCCATAGTGAGTTCAAGCCCAGCCTGAACCAAACACCATGACCGTCTCAAAAAATAAAAGAATCACAATATTGAATATGCCTCTGTAGGCCTCAGGGCATTCATCTTGGGTACTGTCCTTTCTAACCTCACCGCTACCATATCCCCCAGGAAAATTGCTTTTTTTTTTTTTTTTTTCAGATCCAGTCTTGCTATGTAGTTCAGGCTGCCCTTAGACTCACTACTTAGCCTAGGTTGGTCTTGAACTCATGAGTTCCAAGTACTAGGATTAAACCTGTGCCCCACCATGTCCAGCTATTTTTTTTTTTTTTTTAGGCCAGGTCTTGCTGTGTAGCCTGAGCTGTTCTTAAACTCATGATTCCCTTGCCTCAGCCTCCCTACTGCTGGGATCGCACATATGTCTGGGTGTTGCCCTCTGACTCATCTAAACTACTGATACTTCTCCAAATTTCAGGCTACTTGGGTGTCCTCCTTCAGAGGCCATGAGGGTAGGCTTGGGTTCCGGTGAGACTTCTGACAGCAGCACATGGAGGTGGCGAGATGAAAGGGCAGTGAGACCGAAGCTGGAGGCTGGCGAGGTGCTGGGCAGTGATCCCACAGGAGAGACTGGGCCAGACCAGTGTGAGGAGACGAGCTGGATGGGTCCACCCTGGAGATAAACTCGGCAGAGGTTAGGCATAAGTATGTGTTGACTCTCCTGGCTGCTCTTTCTAAAGTAGGCTCTTGGCCTGATCTTGTTTACTTCCTTCACAGTACTTTTGACAGCCTGCAATTACTTTGTTTATATACTTGCCTATGATTTGTTTTCATAAAGCAGAATCAAGTAAATTACCTGAGTGCTATGACCTTGATCATTCTTTTTTGGGGGGAGGTATACTGAGGCAGGGTTTCACTATGTAGCCTGGGCTGGTCTTTTTTTTTTTTTTTTTTTTTTTGTCTTTTTGAGACTGGGTCTCACTGTGCAGTTCAGGCTGGCCTTGAGCTCACTTTGTAGCCCAGACTGGCCTGGAGCTTGCAAGGATCCTCCTGCCTCAGCCTCCCGAGCGCTGGGATTACAGGCGTGTGCCACCACGCCCAGCAGGCCTGCACCATTATGATTGGCTACCTTGATCAGTCTTATTCCAGACAGTGCCTGGCACTTAGCAGATAATCTCAACAAATCTCTGAGGTCTGGCTGGCTGGCACTGACCAGGGCTCTAGGGTTTCAAGTGTCTCTGAGACTAACTATCCAAATGCCCATTCCTAGCTTTTTTGCGGGGGGCGGTACTGGGAATTGAACTCCTTGGGCAGGTACTCGTGCTGCTGAGCTATATCCCCTGCTCTTCCTAGCATTTGAGAATACCCAATTCCTACTTTGCACTTTCTGGCTGCTGACTGACGGAGGGCAGTGGATATTTTCAGAAGGGAATGAGGGACCCCAAACAGCCGGAGACGAGTGAAGGGAGAGTCAGGTGTGGTGGCCAAATGCCTGTAATCCCACCACTAGGGAGGCTGAGGGAGGAGGATCGCTAGTTCAAGAACAGGAAGACCTTGTCCAAAGAAAGAAAAACGTAGACGTGGGTAAGAGAAGATGTGACCTACAGCGTAAGGGCCTTAAATACAAACAAGGCTGTTGGCCTCCAAAACCCAGTATGGCAGCTCCCAATCAAGCAAGCCCACCTCCAGTGTGTTGTTCCTCAGTCCCTACAGTGGGCAGCACTGGGCTGAGCCTATGGGTTCAGGCCGGAGCGGGGGACACGCCCAGGGTGCGGCACACACCGAAATGGGAGAGCTGCGGGCAACTCATGAGAAAGCGAGGGCCACCTCCGTCTCTCCAGGCAAAACCGCAGATCCCTCTGGTTGCTGGGGAGACTCTCCCAGATGCCTGACCCCAACTCCGATTTCAGTATGTCCCTCGCAAGATGGAGAATGAAAAGGTCCCCATCAGCGCGACAGGCAGTCACCAGGGCCCGAAGACTGGGGACGTAGACCTTCTGGTTCTTCCGGCCACCTCCCAGGTGCGTGATGACTAGTGCCGTAGTGCCTTTAAAACGCGAGCAGAGGCGGGGCCTCGACGCGCGTGGATTAGGAGGCGGTGCTTCTGGACGACGTCACGCCCCGGGGCGTGGCTTCTCCTGACGTGGGTGGGGCTGTGCTCAAGCTGATGAGACGCGGAGCGGAGGCGTTCATTGATAAAAACGCCGGGCTCCCTCTGGCGCTTGCAGCGTAGCGAAACCAGGCATCGCCACGCGCGGCGGTGGCCGGGCGGAACCGAGAAGCAGCCGCGCCGCCCGCATGGAGCCCGCCGCCGGCTCCCGGTCTCCGCGCGCCTTTCCGCGGGCGGCCGCCCCACCCGCGCCCCCAGCCGGACCCGGGCCGCCTGCCAGCGCGCCGCGCGCACCTGAGGAGGGGACGCCGGGGCCCCCGGCGCCGGACCCCGGGCGCCTCATCACCGACCCGCGCAGCGGCCGCACCTACTTCAAAGGCCGCTTGTTGGGCAAGGTGGGCCGGGCGGTCCGGGGAGCGGTGTTCGCGGGGTGGAGGGAGCCCCGCCGGCCGGGAAGGGGCGCGGACCCCGCCATGGGGACCTCAGGAGCGCCCGGCCTGATGCTCTTGTTCCTAGGGCGGGTTTGCCCGCTGCTACGAGGCCACGGACACGGAGAGCGGCAGCCTCTACGCGGTCAAAGTCGTCCCGCAGAGCCGAGTCTCCAAGCCGCATCAGCGCGAGAAGGTGGGTCCCGCGCCGCGGACGAGGGGCGGGCGGGGACGGCGGCGGGAGGGCGCCTGCGAGGATGACCGCCCCGGGCTCCCACTGCAGATCCTCAACGAGATTGAGCTGCACCGAGACCTACAGCACCGCCATATCGTCCGTTTTTCACACCACTTTGAGGACGCCGAGAACATATACATTTTCCTGGAGCTCTGCAGCCGAAAGGTGGGGGAACCCAGCAGGGAGCGGGCAGGAGAGAAGGCGAGCCCCGGACCGCAGCCGGGCCGTCCTTCGCGGCCAGGGCAGATGCAGGGGCCGCGGGGAGCGCGGACCGGGGCTGAGGCGGTGGCTCTCCGCAGTCCCTGGCCCACGTCTGGAAGGCCCGGCATACGCTGTTGGAACCGGAGGTGCGCTACTACCTGCGGCAGATCCTTTCCGGCCTCAAGTACTTGCACCAGCGGGGCATCCTGCACCGGGACCTCAAGCTGGGTGAGGCTTCTGGGTCAGCAGGGCGGGGCCAGGAGAAGAAGCGGGGAAGGAACCTGACATCTCTGCCTCTGTCCAGGGAATTTCTTCATCACCGAGAACATGGAGCTGAAAGTGGGGGATTTTGGGCTGGCAGCCCGGCTAGAGCCCTTGGAGCAGAGGAAGAAGTGAGTGTTTGAGGGAGGAGGTGGTCGTGCCCGATCCGTGTGACACAGATGGTGTGTGTGGCAGACGGCGAGTGTGTATGTGGGAGGAAGGTGACCTGACGTGTGCCCGTGATAAACAAGGAAGGGGCGACGGCTGTTTGTGGACGTGTGGAGGCGGCAGCCGGAGTGGCTGGGACTGGCGGCGAGGGTGAAGGTCCTGTTAAATGTGTGGGGGGGGTAACCCTGAGTCCCAGAGATAGACAGGGGAGTGTGGGTTCTTGGAGGTATAGACTGACCCCGTGTGTGGGTGAGGACACGTGTCTGTGCAAGGCAGGACATGGTACCCTGGGGGGGGGTGAGAAGACCCTGCTGTGGCCCTGTGACTGGGGAGTGTGACACGGATCGGCGTGTGTGGCTGGTCAGTGTTTGGGGGGACGTGACAGCTGGTGTTGGTGTGTGTATGGCACAGACTGAGGGAGGTGACAGTCTCATGGGCGTGTCGCACAGACGGGAGTGGGGGAAGGGGCAGGCGTGGACCTTCTGTGACCCTTGAGGCGGGGCTAGGTTGGGGTTCACTCCCCCTCCCCGTCCTTCAGAGCAGCTGAACAGCTGCACCAGGCAGGGGGGCGGGGACTCGGCTCTCATCCCGGGCATCCATTGTCCCGGGACAAGCAGGAGCTCTCTGGCCTTTGGTGACAGGCAGCTGCTTTGTCTAGAGTCACAGTGGGGGCAGGAACGGGAGGGCTGCCAGGCTGAGTCTGCGCCCTCCCTCTCCTCTCTGCCCTCCCTCTCCTCTCCGCCCTCCTTCAGGACCATCTGCGGCACCCCCAACTACGTGGCTCCAGAAGTGCTGCTGAGGCAGGGCCATGGCCCCGAGGCAGACGTGTGGTCGCTGGGCTGTGTCATGTGAGTGCTCCGCTCCGTGGCAGACAGGTTGTGGGTGTGCGCAGGGTGCTCCTCCACTTCATGGCTGAGCCCTGCCTGGCCCACAGGTACACGCTGCTGTGCGGGACGCCCCCCTTCGAGACCGCAGATCTGAAGGAGACCTACCGCTGTATCAAGCAGGTTCACTACACGCTGCCCGCCAGCCTCTCACTGCCTGCCCGCCAGCTCCTGGCTGCCATCCTCCGGGCCTCGCCCCGAGACCGCCCCTCCATCGACCAGATCCTGCGCCACGACTTCTTTACTAAGGTCTGTGGCTCCCAGACATCGGGGCCTGTCTGCGTATTCCTAGGGGGTTAAGTGGGCAGGTGACAGGACCCCTGGGGCCTTTTCTCTATTGACATGGCTCCCCTCCCAGGGCTACACCCCTGACCGGCTCCCTGTCAGCAGCTGCGTGACAGTCCCAGACCTGACACCCCCCAATCCGGCAAGGAGTCTGTTTGCCAAAGTTACTAAGAGTCTTTTTGGCAGGAAGAAGCGCAAGAGTGAGTGGGGTGTCAGCGGGCTGGGGGTGCAGAGTGGCAGAGCTGCTTGACGTGTGCATCTTGGGGATGTGAGACGTGGGCGCATGTGGACTGGGAGAGCGTGTGTCACCCAGGCACGCTCGAAGCCCTGTCTCAGTGTCATCCTTGTGGGAAGCAGGGCTGGCAGGACACTGAGGCCTGTGTTTCCTCCCCCAGATAAGAGCCGTCCTGAGGAGAGGGAGGAGGTCTCCTGCTTGGTGAGCGGCCTCATGCGCACGTCCCTTGGCCATCGGGGTGCCAGGCCCGAGGTGAGGTGCTCACGTGGCCACTCTCCCCTGACTCATTCCTGCCCCAGCGGCTGAGGGAAGCCCAGGATAAAAGGCTGATGAAGCATCCAGCCTCGTGGTAGCCTAATTGGCTGTGTCTCATTAGCCAGCTGGGGCTGACCTGGGGTGCCCTGGAAACCAGGGCAGGGCTGGGTCGTGAACTTTGAAGGATTTGGGTTCTGCAGCCTCACTCTCTCTTCCCACCTAACCCTCCAGGTACCAGCAGCTTCTGGTCCGACCCCTGTGGGCCTGGTAGAGACAGTAGCTGAAGATAGTTCACTCCGGGGTACACTGGCCAGCAGTGGAGATGGTAAGGAGCCAGGTTCTGGGACGCGCTAGAGGTTGCCGGTCCAGGGACCAGAGGGAAGGACTCGGTTGGCACGGGGATGCGGGCTCTGTCCAGCAGGGCTCATGCCTAAATCTCAGGGCCCCATTCCCTTCAGGTTTTGAAGAAGGCCTAACTGTGGCCACAGTGGTGGAGTCGGCACTGTGTGCTCTGAGAAACTGTGTGGCCTTCATGCCCTCGGGTAAGGCTGATGTCCCCAACGCATGTTGGGGTTGGCTGGTGGCGGGGGTGTGTGTGTGTGTGTGTGCAGCTCCTCACCCGCTCCTCTCTGTGACAGCGGAACAGAACCCTGCCCCACTGGCACAGCCGGAGCCCCTGGTGTGGGTCAGCAAGTGGGTTGACTACTCTAACAAGTTCGGCTTTGGGTACCAACTGTCCAGCCGCCGTGTAGCCGTGCTCTTCAATGACGGCACACACATGGCCTTGTCGGCCAACAGAAAGTAAGTGCTGCTGGGGTTCCCTTGTGTCCAGGCCGTCTGCCCCACAGGGCTGCACCCTGGTGTGTGTTTCCTGGCTTAGGGACCCGGGTCTCTTGGGGTGGGGTGTTGGTGCAGGGCTCACTTCAACTCCCCCCGCTTGCACTTTCCAGGACGGTGCACTACAACCCCACCAGCACAAAGCACTTCTCCTTCTCTGTGGGCGCAGTGCCCCGAGCCCTGCAGCCTCAGCTGGGCATCCTGCGCTATTTCACCTCCTACATGGAGCAGCACCTCATGAAGGTGTGTAGGCCGGGGTGTGACATGCTGGGGACTAAATGGCTAATCCCTCTGATTTTCCTTTGGGGGAGGGGAAGGGGGTGGGGTACAAAGGTAGAGGTTGAATCTGTAAGGGAGGGAGACATCCAGAGGGAGGGGCCTGGGTCCCTTCAGACCAGTAGCCGGCCTGCCCTTGCTTCCAGGGGGGAGATCTGCCCAGTGTAGACGAGGGGGAGGCACCCGCCCCGCCCTTGCTGCTGCAGTGGGTCAAGACTGATCAGGCCCTTCTCATGCTGTTCAGTGACGGCACAGTCCAGGTAAGAGTGAATTCTGGAGCAGGGGAGACCTGGGAGGCAGAGGCTGCTGGGAAGGAAGCTGTGTCTGGGGCCTAGGCCCTGGTCAGCATCACCCTCTCGTCCACAGGTGAACTTCTATGGGGACCACACCAAGCTGATCCTCAGTGGGTGGGAGCCCCTCCTTGTGACTTTCGTGGCCCGAAACCGCAGAGCTCGTACTTACCTCGCCTCACATCTCCGGCAGCTAGGCTGCTCCCCAGACCTGCGACAGCGACTGTGCTATGCCCTGCGCCTGCTCCGGGACCGCAGTCCGGCCTAGGCCCCAGCTGCACCGTGGCTGCGTTCCAAGCCCTGAGGCCTGGGCCTGGGCCTGTCCAGGCTCCAGTCCTTGCTTTTGTGGCCCTCCCTGACCCTGTGGTGCCTCTGGGGGCTCTGGGCTGAATCCCCCAAGGAATCAGGGACCAGCTTTACTGGAGCTGGGGGTTGCCTACCCTTGATGGCTTTTACCCTCTCTGAGATAAGCCTGAGCCTTAGCCCCCAGCTAGGGGGCATTATTTATGGACCACTTTTATTTATTGACAGACATTTATTTATTGAGGTGTGAGCCCCAGGGGGGTTCTCCTCCTGGAAATAATAAACCATTTTGCAGAACTTGCAGGTCTCCTTATTCACAGTAGAGCCCGTGGACAGTGGCCACCGCAAAGAGGGAGGCATTGGTGAAGGACGCAGAGGCCTGTCCGTCGCAGGTCTCATCCCAGAGCGCGCGGCTGACTACTCGCACGTCCTGGCCGGCGCGCATCCCCAGCACCACATTGCACACCAGCTTGTAGCGCGGGGGGCTGCATTCGCGCAGGCGCATATGCACCTGCTCGCATAGCTCCCGCGCCAGCTTGCCCGCCTCAGTACCCGAGTAGCGCGCATTGTGCAACTCCGCTTCCAAGGCTGCTTCCAGGGCCCGCTGGGCACGTACAGCCTCCCAGCGCTGCCCAGGTGCAGGCTCCATCCTGTATGAGGGCGCCACCCGCCGCGTGGGTGCCAGGGGCAATCCTGAGAAGCTGATCCGGGAAGCTAGAGGGGACCCTGGTCCCAGGGATGGCCGCCGACCACCAGCCCCCAGGCCTGGCCCAGCTAGTGAGTTGCGGCGTGAGAAGGACACCAGGAGGCCCAGCACGGATCCCCGGCGGGAGGCTGGGCCCAGGCCTGTGCCTGCTGGTCGGGCCTCATCGATGCTGGGCAGGCGGCTTCCAGCCCGTACTGGTGGTAGTTTGCTCCCCAGGTCTTTCGTGGTCTCCTCCTCCTGACGTCCAGGGGCCAGAGCCCTGCCAGCCATGGACCTGCAGGCTGGATAACCCACTCAGGATGGTATTCAGGCAGTTATTATTAAGTTCTTTTTTTTTAATTTTTTTTTTCTTTTTGGTACCAGGAATTGAACTCAGGACCTTGTGCTTTCCAGGCAGGTACTTGTGCCACTGAACAGGATGGTATTCAATGGCCATCTTTCCATACCACTGACCCTGTCAAGGGGTTTTACACCCCATCCCCCTTTGACCACAGGACCTTTGCACTGAGACAGTCTCCCTATGTATCTCAAACTGGCCTCAAACCCACCATCCTGCTGCCTTAGCCTCCTGAGTGCTGAGGTTACAGGCTGTCACTACACCTTTTAAATTATTTTTGGAGAAAGCAGCTCTCTCTTACCAAGGCTCCTTTGGGATTCCTGGACTATAGTGGTTCTCCTGCCTCAGCCTCCTGCGCAACTGGGACTACAGGGACTGGGGACTACAGGCATGTGCTAACCCTATGCAGCTATCCCAGTGGGCTCCTTTTAGAGCTTGCAGTGATGGCAAACAGCCAGATGTAGCACCATGCCCAGGTTCACCACCCCTGCCCTATACCATCTTACCTGTTTTTGTCCAATATTGTTTTTGTTGTTGTTTTTGTTTGTTTGTTTTGAGATACTGGGAGTCGAACTCAGGACTTTGCACTTGCCAGGTAGGCGCTTATTCCACTGAGCTATATCCCCAGGCTTACCTGTTTTTGGAATAAGTGCATCAGTTGGGGCAGTCTGGTTTCCTATGTGCTTAGAGGACTGTTAGGGACAAGCTGGGGAGAGATGTTACTGTCTGATGCTGAGTTCTACTTTCCCTTGGGCACTCTGGAGTTCACTGGGCGAGCTCTAAATATCCTCAAATACCCTCCCTTTCCTCCCTTCCACCTGACTTAACCAGCAGAAAGGGGAGACGAACCTGACTTCTGGCTCACCCTGGACAATAGAAGTGGAGTCTCCAACCCTTAACCAAGAGGAACAGACAGACCCAACTCCTCCCTCACAGATGGCTCCAGCCCTGGGGTTGTGGAATCCAGGCATTGCCACCTCTGTCTTCTCTGGGCAGGACACAAAAGATCCCACAACAGGCTGAGGCTGGGGGAGGGGGCCTGTGGAGCGCTTCCAACTCTGACTCCACCTCCTACAGAAACACTTCTGGGATCACCCCTCCTCTTCTCCCCTGTGCCCCCGAAACTCCCTCGGGCATGTGAGTCACCTGCAGCCTCTGGCCTCCACACAGCTCCGCAGGTGTCTCCTGGCTGGCCTGAGTGGTGAGGCGGGAGGGAAAGGCAGTGTTGTGCAGTTGCCATGGGCTTCGGGGCAGGCACTCCTCCTTCCCAGGCTCTGTCTCCAGCCTGCCTGTGGTAAGACCTGGGAGTGTCATCTGAGCAGCCACTGAGGGGCAGCCTGAGTGATGGGGAAAGGTGGCACACAGGCGTGAGGCGCTCAGGGACATATGGCCTCCCACCCAGGGCTCTTTGTGAAACTGTGGACTGACCGTTTGTGAGTCACAGGGCCTGTGACATGAGGAAACCTTGAAGAGGCGGAGGCAGCTGCTGAGGAATCTAGGATCAGGGCCCACAGGAAGGAGCACGTCATGACTGTCTCCCCGGCAGCCTCAATGAGGACAAACATTTCCGCTTAGGAGATGCACAGAGCAAGGGAGGGGCCTGGATGACTTCCTCAGTTCAGGGCTGTGTTGGGGGAGGGGTGGCCAGTGGCTCAGCTGTGAGGACCGGGACCCAACACAGCCGTGGCCCACTCAGTGGCAAAGCCAAGTCTGGTCTCCAGACCTTTGCTGACCCAAGTGCCTAGGGCTTGCCCCAGCTGGCCACATCTCTTCTGCGCCCCTTCCCCACAGCAGCAGCATCTCAGGGATGCCTGAGGCTTTGTGCTTCTCTCAGAGCTGACACCTCACCTGACCCACATCTGGGAGGGATGGTTCTGCAACACCATCTATGGGAGTGGGGTTTTCCCAAGGGATGTGGGGTTCCCCATCCTAGCTAACCTGATCCTAACCTATGAGCTTGTTAGGGGGAAAGAGAAGGAACCCAGGAGGGTTAATTCTGGACCTGGCACAGAGGAAAGCCAGTGCTAGGCCCCTCTGACTCTGCTCAGCGCCCTTCCACAGTGAAATTCTCCCCTAGGCCTGTGGTGAGGTAGGCGGAGCCTCCTCAGGCCCAGCTCCAGTTTCCATGGAAACCCACAGGCTTCCCACCCCCTGGCCGCTTGAGCAAGCTCCCAGCCTGGGCCTCCTCGTGTGTGTCCGTTCCAGCCTTGGCCTCTCCTACGTCCCCGACTGTCTCGTTCCTGAGGCTGTGGCCTCCTCAGCAGGCCTCTGATGTCTTCTAAAGGAACGGGGCCTCTTCCTTACAGGACAGCTTCTCAGCTCACAGGCCTCTCTAGTCTCCTCACCACTTCAGGGCCTGACCAGGAGAGACCAACAAACAGCAGTTTCCTGAGCCTCTCCAGCCTCGTGCCCCCCCGCCCCGCCCATGGAGACCCCAGGGCTGGTCGCGCATGGGCAGGCTGCACCCTTTTCTGCAGCGCTCCGGAGCCTTATCAACAATCCCCAATTCAGGTGAGGGGATGAGCCCGTCCCGAGCTCGGATTTTCCCCATCTGGCTCTGCCAGGCCCCCAGGACTCCGAGGAGGCCTGCGTGAAGGGCTCAGGGATGAGGACTTGGCCGTCGTCCCTGATCAACTGGTTCTGGTCAAGTGTAGAGTGTTACTGTTTGCTGTGTCCATGACGTTCCGAGAGTCAGGGGCGGTGGGCGCTGGGCGGTGGGCGCTGGAGCCTGACACTGCTAGGTGAGCTCAGGCGAGGCTCTTCCTTCTCTGGGTCACGGGCTGACTCCTCTTCACAGAGGACAGGAGCCCCCAGTCCCTAGACCCCGTGAGATGGGATATAACATGACACCCTCTGTGGAGCATGTAGGTGGTGTTGGGGCTCCCTCCTTGAAGAGGCAGAGGAGCACGTGACCCTGTTCTGGGAACTGAGGATTCACAAGAGGAACAAAGCTCAAGGCACTGCCCAGGCAGGAAGTAGTCCAACCGTGCTGCCTATCGCCTGCCCAGATGCTGAGCAGGAGCCAGAATGCAGCTTCCTGTCCCCGCTGCTCAGATCCAGACTCCTCTGCAAGGGCTGGTGACTCTCACAACCCCGCTTCACTGGGAGGGTCGACGGCTGGGCCGGAGTAGTGGGAAACCTTGGCCTTGGACCCGGAACTAGAAGCCGACAGGAGCATTAAGCCTTTTTCTCCTATCTCTTACCCCCACCTTGTTCAGAGGCCCAGAGGCTGAGGTCGGAAGTGATCATGAAGATGGAAAATGTGGTCAGGCCTCATCATGGTGCATCACTGCCATGTCTGTGTGCAATCAATGCACACCACATCCCCACACCCTCTTGCCGTGAGAGGGCTGAAAAAGGCTGAGCTGGCAGCCGGTGGAGGAGGCACCAAGAAGGGCTTCCTTTCCCTTGTCTCGAGGCAGAGGAGGGCAGGAGAAGGGGGTCAGTCTGGCTTGTGTCAGCCCTCAGTGACTGAGCAGTTACCCCAAGACCTGAAGTGATGAGCGGGAAACTGAGATTTAAAGATAGAAAGTCATTTGCCTATTGTACCGTAGTGTAGAGCTGGAACTAGAATTCAGAGCTGTGTGTCCCAGGTGACTTTCTCCTGGAAGGCCCCATTTCTTACATTACACATAAGGAAACTAAGGCCCAGAGAGGGCCAAGACAAGGCCCAAGCTGTACCCTGGACTCTTCTCCCCTGGCCCTGCCACTCTCTCCAACAGTGATGTTTGCTTTGTGGTTGGTCAAGAACGGCAGGAAGTATTTGCCCACCAGTGCTTGCTGGCCTGTAGGTGCAACTTCTTCCAGCGACTTCTGGGCTCGGAGCCGGGCTCTGGAGTGCCGAGACCTGTGGTGCTGAGCACGGTGCCAGCGGATGCCTTCTTGGCAGTGCTGGAATTCCTGTACACCAACAGTGTCAAGCTGCACCACCACTCCGTGAGCACCCTGAGGCAGGGGCTAGGGTGGGAGGGGCTGGGGTACAGAAGTCCGCCTGTGGGCCTGAGAGAAAACTCCCTTCTGCTTCCCGCACTGCCTACTCTGCAGGTGCTGGAGGTGCTGACAGCAGCTGTGGAATATGGACTGGAGGAACTGCGAGAGGTGGGTTTTTACGCCAGGCCCCTTTTCACTTTCTGAAAAAAATATTTTGTCTTTTTGAAACAGGGTCTGACTATATAGTTCAGGCTGGCCTTGGACTCACTATATAGCCCAGGCTGGCCTCGAACTCACACAGACAGGCCCCATTTCTCTTGCCTCTCAGTTCACACCCTGCTTCACACATACTCTGACCTGGAGGGAGCATGTCACACAGAGGGAGGCATGGATATATCCCCACGTGTGCAGGGCATGTTCGTGTGCCTGTGTGTGAAGGATCTTCACATCCCCTATGTGTGTACAGCAGGCACAGGTATGGTGATAACCGGCATAAGGACAAATCACCTTGATCCCTGAGCAGCAGTAACCCAGCAGCAGAGTGTGACACATGAGGGTAAATCAGGGTGAGGCCACGTAGGGAAAGAATTCCTGGAGGAGGAAACATTTGTGTTGGATTTGGGAGAAGGAAGACTTTGTCATAGGTGAGTGGGAAGATGTTATTATGGTCAGAGTCACCAAAGGAGCTAATGAGATATTTGTGTGGCTAGACTAGAAGAGAGGGGGCAATGGGGGGGAGCAGGGCCTGGTTCATGCAGGGTCTTAAAGAATCTGGACTTTTTTTTTGGTCTTTCTGAGATAAGGTCTCCCTATGCAGTTCAGTGGCCTTGAGCTCACTTTGTGGCCCAGTCTAGTCTCAAACTCGCTAAGGATCCTCCTGCTTCAGCCTCCCGAGTGCTGAGATTACAGGTGTGAGCCACCACGCTCAGCTTTTTTTTTTGTCTTTTTGAGACAAGGTCTCACTATGCAGTTCAGGCTGGCCTTGAGCTCACTTTGTAGCCCAGGGTGGTCTCAAACTTGCAATGATCCTCCTGCCTCAGTCTCTCGAGTGCTGGGATTACAGGCATGCGCCACCACACCTGGCAAGAATCTGGACTTTTGAGCACTTGTAATCTCAGCACTTGGTAGGCTGAGGCAGAAGGATCACCATGAGTTTGAGGCCAACCTGGGCTACATAGTGAGTTTAAGGCCAGCCTGAATTACAGAGTGAAACCCTGCCCCCTCTCTCCCAATCTGGACTTCAAACTTCGCTGGGCAGCCATTACAAGCCTGCCCACTGCTTTGGGGTGCAACTCAGGACACGTCTACATAGCTCACACTCATTTCTGTTCCCAGCTGTGCCTGGAGTTTGTGGAGAAGGTGCTGGATGTGGAATTAGCTTGTGAGGCGCTGCAGGTGAGTGTTGCTGGACAGGCCTGGGAGGAGTCTGGTGGCTTTCAGTACATAGTTCAGGGCGCCAGGTGTCAGAAGCCTGTCATATACTATGTCTGGCCTAGCCCGGCGCAGAATTCAAGGCCAGCCTGAGCTGCACAGCAATATCTTGCCTCAAAACGAACACAAAACCTGTAAAAATACCCAACCAAACCAAAAAATCTGTTGGTGCTTGAACAACTTGGAAACTTGAGAAGCGGCAGAGATGCTCCAAGGATGTTCACTGGATAAATCTGGTGCCTAGAGCTGTGGGATGTAGAGTACTTCCGCAGGGTAAGGTGCAGGAGCAAGAGCTGAAGGTTGAAGGTCTTTGCTGGTCTTCAGTCATGGCTGGAGAAGGGGAAGAAAAGGGTATGGAACCGAAAAGCCAAACCTAGGCCCAGGGGTGGAGTTTGAAGGCTGTGCCTGGTCTCCTCTAGTGTCTGCTTGCATGTGCATGTGTCAGCAGGGACTTTTACTAAGGTTAGTTTCCTGGAGGCTGTAGGCCTTGGCCAGCCTTCCCAGTTAGGGCTACAGTAAGGTCAGGCTTGCAGTGATGGTCCCGTGTACAAGGGTGGGGGTCTCTCCAGTCTCCACGCTAACATCTGTTACTCTGCTCCCAGGTGGCTGTAACTTTTGGCCTAGGGCAGCTGCAGGAGAGGTGCATAGCTTTCATAGAAGCCCACAGCCAGGTACCACTCTCCATCTACGTACTCCTCACCCCACCCAGCCCGTCCTGCTCCCCGCTGACCAACTCGCCCACCCACAGGAGGCGCTCCGGACCCGGGGCTTCCTTGAGCTGTCGGCCGCTGCGCTGCTGCCAGTGCTGCAGAGCGACAAGCTCTGCGTGGACGAGGCTGAGCTGGTCTGGGCTGCCCGGAGCTGGGCGCGCGTGGGAGCGGTGAGTGGGGACGGGAGGAGCGCGAGGGCCCTGGCGGCGGCGCCGGCCGCAGGGACCCGGAGAGCCGGCAGCGGGGCAGGTGCTCCAGGCTCAGGGCTGGCGTTCGCAGGCCGTGCTGGAGCGGCCGGTGGCCGAGGTGGCGGCCCCGGTGGTGCGAGAGCTGAGATTGGCCTTACTGGCCCCGGCGGAACTCAGCGCCCTAGAGGAGCAGAACCGGCGGGAGCCGCTCATCCCGGTGAGGACGTGGGAACCAGGCTCAGCTGGCAGCGTGGAGGAAAGGAGCCGGGGGGCGGGCGTGGTGCGGCTCACGGTTCGGGGAAAGGGGCGCTGCAAGACTGAGCTGACCAGCCTTTTCTTCTAGGTGGAGCAGATCGTGGAGGCGTGGAGATGCCACGCCCTGCGTAGAGGGAATCCAGCCCAGGGCGCCCCGTGCCGCCGCCGGCGGGGCACTCTACCCCGGGAACACCACCGCTTTCTAGGCCCGCCCTTCAAATGACGCACGGCCGCGACTGGCGGGCAATTCTGGGGCCGTACACACTCCAGCTCCCGGCACGCTCTGCGCTCGGAACGCACTTCCGCTCCCGGCATGCTTGGCGAGCCCCGCGCCGGAAGGGCCGTTCGGTGCGGGGCGCTGAAGCCCATGCCCTTTCTCGGAACAAGTCTGCCCTTCCGACTTTCACGTGTCTGTTCAGTTCGGCCTCCCCTGTGGGCCTGCTTCTTAGACTTCTCCTCCATACGACGCAGCACAGTGCTATATCGGGTTCCCCACCTTTCTTTCCGAAGCTCTGCTCCCATCAGGCCTGTCGTTTGGGCGGGTGTCCACGCCGAACCCGTGGACCTCATCCTTGCCTTCCCTTCCCACACCTGCCGCAGGTCGCCTTCTACGAGACCCTCCCACTTGGTTGTCTTCAGCCCGTCCTGCCCAGTCGCACCTGACTGGTGGTCTGCCTTCAATCGGGCGCCCCTCCAGTTACTTCCCACACTGCAGCGCGCGCACCCCTGACCTCAGCCGTCCTCCCTAAACCCTTCGTCATCCCATTGCCCTCTAGGACGCAGTCTACTTCGCTTCTGTGCGCTCCAAACTACTGGAGTCCTAAACATTTAGCAACTCCTTTCAACCTTGCCTTTGAGTAAATTCACGTACTTGAGACATACTAGTCCTAGTTCCGGATTTGCTGTTACTGAAAAAAAAATTTTTTTGAGACAGGATCTCACTGTGTGCCCCATGCTGGCCTTGAACTCGCGGTGCTCCTCCTGCCTCAGCCTCTCAAATGCGGCAAGCACTTACCCCACTGAGCTGTACCTCCAGCCCACTTTTTTTTTTTTTTTTCGGTACTGGGGATCGAACTCAGGACCCTGTGCTTGCTAGGCAAGCGCTTATTCCACTGAGCTATATCCCCAGCCCTCAAATGCTAGGATTACAGGTGTGCACCACACCAGGCTTGGAGACCTCCCTTACCCCCTCTTTTTTTTTCTTGCCCCCTCTTTAATGCATCATCATATGTCTTGTCTTGCAGTGAATTTGAATCTCCAGGAGAAAGATCCCTGGGACCTGGGGTAATGCCTTGTTTCATTCGTTTCTCAATCTCTGTCACATAATGTTTATTTTTTGTTGTTGTTGTTGGGTTTTTTGAGACAGGGTCTTGACATATGGTTCAGACTGGCCTTAAATTCACTGTGTAATCCAGGCTGGTCTCAAACTTGTGGTGATCCTCTTGCTCCAGCCTCCCACGTGTGGAATTACAAGTGTGGGCCACCCCACTAGGCTCACACATAATCCATTTTGTAAAGGTTAGGTGAATGACTTTATTTTCCCAGTTAAATGTCACTTTATTCCATAGAGTTTTTGTTTTACTTTTTAAAAAAAATTGTACTTGAGGGCTGGGGATATAGCTCAGTGGAATAAGCACCTGCCTGCAAGCACAGGGTCCTGAGTTTAATTCCCAGTACCGGAAAATATATATATATATATATATATATATATATATATATATATATATATATATGGAAAGCTTGTATTTCTCTTTTTGGCCAGTGTTTATCCTTATGTTCAGATTACTAAAAACTCATGTAAAAATATGCAAAACAAAACAAAATAGAGGTCTTTTTGAAACAGAGTCTTGCTATGCAGCTCAGGTTGGCCTTGAGCTGATTTTGTAGCTCAGGCTGGCCTCGAACTCAGAACAATCCTCCTGCCTCAGCCTCCCAAGTGAGTGCTAGGATTACAGGTGTGTGTCACCACGCCCAGCCTAGATGTCTTCTTATAGACAAAATGAGTAAAAATTTGGCTTCTTTATTGCTATTATGTGATTTGGCTCTAAAAACACAACAAATAGTTTCAGTTAACTTTAGTACCAAATTTTTCCTCTAGCTCTCCAGTGTTCATGAAGCATCAACTCCCATGGTAGATGGTACACACACAGCCTTGAGCTCACTCGGGCTGCCTTCCTGTATGGACACCTGCCTGTGCTTCTGGCACTCCAGCTAGAGGAAATACCAAGAACTGAGCGAAGTTCTGTGCCCCTCTCTTCCAAGAAAACAGGTGCTTTGCAGACTCCAGAGGGTCTTTCAAATGTAGTCTCTCAGTCCTTGGCATTGGCCACCTTCTGGATCCTGCCCTCATCCACAGTGAAGGACCAAACCTGGGAGTGTCTGGAGGCCTCCTTTGTGGCATCTTGAAGCCATACAAACATGACACAGCCTGGGCTCAGAGGGCCTCTGGGGGCCCACTGAAGTGGTGATGTTGTATTGCTGGCAACCCGTCCCAGCAGGTGTGGTACTGGATACCTACAGTTGTCATATTTCACTTGTCTGGATGATAAGACAATTATTTTCAATTAGTCTATTGTGTTGTGCCCTCGGAGTCTAGGAGGGGCCTCTCCCCACCCCTCCTTACCGGCCCTCCCATCAGAAAGTTGTGGGGCTCTTGGAGATCACTCAGTCTCTGCTTTGGGTGAGGAAGCACTTATCAAATGTGGTCTTCTACTAAAAACAAGTTTCGCTGGGCGTGTCGGAGATACCTGTAATCCCGGAACGCAGGAGGCTGAGGCCAGAATACTTCATGTAAGTATTATCAGTGGAATAATGCCCCACCAGGCAGAAAAAGGGACTTCACATAATGAGACCATTTCTAATCAAACAGCAAACTTCAAAAGCAGCCAAAATACTTTTTCTTGATAAAATAGTAAAGAAGTCCATCTGTATTTATTGGAATCCGAATGAAAATAAAGTAGCAGATAAAGGTTAAGAGTAACATGCAGTACTCAACACAAATAAGTTCATAGCTTTTATAACTATTCTTGTTACAAGAAATAGTAGTCTCGTTTAAAAACGAGACCTCAAAAAATTGGGTAACAACTCAGAATTGTTCCTCTCCACGGAAATCTTTAGTAAAAGGCGAAAGATTTATACGATCTGAAGAGAAACCAGAGTATGAAAACCAACCGGACACTGCTGACATCCAGAGAGAGGGTACCCTTATCACGATTATGGTTGTTCAACACCTGGCTGCACATGCTACCTGGATACACTTCACGTGAAAGTATATTTCCTACTTGCACCCCACGACTGTGGAGCAACACCCGTGGGGATAGGTCTCAGGCGGTGCGAGTGATCTTCTCGCGGAGCACCATGGGTATGCAAATTAGAGCGACCAGTTTTGCTTTGCAGAGCCCGGCAGCTGGGCGGCGCTCTCTCCTGGCCCCGCACCCTGTGCGCAGGAGGTATAGGAGCTTCCTGGGGGCCTGTGCCCGGTGTCTCCTCTCCTCCGGCCTGGGAGTGGTAAATTAGCAGTCCCAAGTGGTGAGGGTCTCCTGCTCTCTCCTTTTCGACGTGGTGAGAGGCAGAAGCTAAAATGGCCAGGCGCAGTGCTAAGGGGCAGTGGGACAGCGCAGGAGGACAGCAGATCGCCACCTCATGGGGAAGACAGCACACAAACCGGTTGGAACCCCCCCCCATTTAATTTTCAAAAGTTAGTACGTGTTTGCAGTACATAATGATTATATTGCTTATGGGGAGTTAGTACATACATATAGATCTTAATTCTTTTTCATCCCTTCCCTTCCCCTCCCCTCCTTACCCCCGTGTCTCTTTTTTTTTTTGGTCTTGTCTGTTTGAGGCAGGGTCTTGCTATGCAGTCCAGGCCTACCTTGAGCTCACTTTGTAGCCCAGGCTGGTTTTGAGCTTGCAAGGATCCTTCTGCCTCAGCCTCCCAAGTGTAATGATTATAGGCCTGCACCACCATACCTGGCAATTATCTGTAGATTTTCTAAGAAGTGACTATTCATTTCAGTTCCCCATTTTTGGATTGGGTCTTTTATTTTGGGGGATCTAATTTTTTTATTTCTTTATATATTCTAGATATTATTGCTCTGTCTAAGGAATAGCTGGCAATTTTTTTTTTAACCATTGTGTAGGTTTTCTCTTCACTCTATTGGTTGTTTCTTTTGCTGTGTTGAAGCTTTTTAATTTGTTTTGATCTCATTTGTTTATTCCTGGTACTATTTCCTGTGTTGTTGACAAAGTCCTGCCTATACCTATGACTTCATGCATTTTATCTCTTTTATCTTCTATCTGATTGTTTGTTTTAACATTTAGATCTTTGGTCCATTTTGATTTTAGTTTAATTCAGTTCATCTTTTTTGGGGGGGCACAGGGTCTTGTTATGTAGTTGAGGCTGGTCTTGAACTCACTGTGTATACTAGGCTAGCCTTGGCGATCCTCCTGCCTCAGCCTAAGAGCTGGAAATATAGGTGTGCACCACCATACTCAGGTCTACACTGTTTTATTTATTTATTTATTTATTTTAAATTTTATTTTAAAGACAAGAATGGAGACATATGAACCAGAAAAGCCATAAAAAATACAGAAAATACAAAGTTATACAGAATATAGTAGGGAATTAGCACTGGATGTTGTATTACATAATGTTATCTTCGCATTAGTTAACACAAAAACATTAAAGGGAATACCAAATTATAGAGAAGATAGTAGGGAATTTGCACTGGATGCTGTATAATATAAAGTTATCTTCACTTCTGTTAATACAAAAACGATTGAGACAATACAGAATTATAGAGAACATAGAAGGGAATTAGCTCGGGATGCTGTCCTGCATAATGTTACCTTCACCTTTGTTACTCAGTTACACAGACGATGGCCCATTTGATCATTCAATTTTTCTCCTCCCTCATCTCCGTTGCCCTACCACTCAATCAGTCATCTTCCCTGTGATAATAACTGTACTCCTGGGTTTATCTAAATCCTTGGACTCTCGCCTTGGGAAGAGATATAGCTGCCTCAGATTATACTATAACATACATGAGTTTATACAAACTGCCATGGTTGGAGGTGGGAAAGCACATATGCTCACAGCGGACCACCCGCCTCCACCCTGTCATCGTGTTATGGGTGGGGGTGGGTCCAGTCCATGAGGTGCCCTGAGCGGGGCCCTCAGCGGAGCAGTCGTGGGGCCCACTGCGGAGCAGCTGCGGGGCCCACAGCGGCGCAGCCACGGGGTCCTTGGCAGAGCAGGCACGGGGCATGCGCCCCCATCAGGGCGCCCTCTGTGACCCTTCTGGCTCTGTCCCGTTGCCTTGATGCCAGAGGCCCTTTCTTCTCCTCCCACCTCCTTCTGATCTCCAGCATTACCGTTCCCCACCCCTTGCAGCTGGGCAATGGGTCTCCGAAGCTGAAGCTGCGAATGCCGAAACTAGGGAAACGAGGGCGTGTGCCAAGGGTGTGCTTGGAGCGGCGACCTCCTCCCTCTCCGTCTCGTCTCCCTCCAACTGCTCCATGGCAGATCTCCGATCTCCTCCTCCAGAGGAGGTTTTGCTTAGTCTTTCCGAGGGTTTCAGTTCCCATTTCAGATCCTTCTCGAGTTCAGGATATCCACCTCTTTCCTTTCTGTCCTTCACATGTTG
>PVLD010014724.1:0-51246 GCA_004027595.1 Dinomys branickii | reverse complement strand
TTATATCACTGGTGTAAGAACCCGAGGGTGGGAATATAAACTAAAAGTCATGAAGGAAATCTGTTCAAAAACAGAGAACGGATGGGACGAAGGAAAGGAGAAAAGAAAAAGACAAAAATGTATGTATGTATGTATAGAGGAATATACATGAATATACATATGTGCAGGAGGGCTAACATGGTTCTACTATTGTATTATAACACTTGAGTTTTAAGTAAAAGAAGGCCAAACACCAAAGGTTGTCTGAAGCTACGGCTGGCACGAAACGTCAGGTACTGGAATTACAATATTGTAATTTTGATGTGATCGTGTCGTCTACTCAAACTGTTTTCTAGTTGTCTTAGTTACTTTTCTCACTGCTGAAACAAAATACCCAACACACAAAGGTACAAGAGGAAAGGTTTACTTCAGCCTACAGTTTGCAGAGGTTTCAGTCCATAGTCAGCTTGCTCCAAGGCGGGGTAGTGTGGCAGAGGGGCACCATAGAAAAGCAACCATCCTGGCAAGCAGGTAGGAGACAGCAAAGCAGCAAATAGAACCAGCAGCAGGCCTGCCTTCTTTTATTGTCTCTTTACAGTCCATCTAGTTTACAAATCTATTGATTGATTGGTGACACCTACACCCAAGGTGGGGCACCCTTAATCCCATTTCATACCCTTAATGCATATTCACACATTCTAATCCAGGCACCTTTGAAACTCCCCACTTATGAGCACATGAGGCTTTGGGGCACACATCTAGCCATAACATTGGTATTATATTAATTCTCTAGGGTTTAGGGCATATGACCTCTAATAAGTTAGAACGTTAAAGGGCTAAGACTATTGGATGGTAAAGGAAAGATGACAATTTGGGTCTGAAAGAGAAAGTTGAGAGTTCTTCCTGTTTCTCTCTCCTTATCCCTCCTCTCTCTTCCCAACTTTCGCACCCTCTCTTCTCCAAGGGGAAAGAGGGCAAACCTGACTGGAAGCATTCCAGGATGCCAGCTGGGTCAAGCTTTGTAGTGGCCGGGGTCCTTGTGTACAAAGTAGTCAGCACTTTATGTGGATAGCATTTAGTGTCTCTCCCGTGTCTATAGCTTGAGTGGTGAGTGCTAGGGCCTACTCTCTTCCTTCTGTGGAATAGCTGACCTGAACACACAGCTTTCTATGTGCTGTTTGTCCTGTTTCCTAATTTGATCCTCATCCTACTTAACCCTGTAGCAACAGATGATACAGGTTTTTCACTTGGCATCTAGAACTCCACTTTCTCCTGCTTTTCAGTGATCTCTTCTAGGTCTTCTTCGTTTCCCTCACTTAATATTCAACTACCTCAAGGCTCAGCCCCAAGACCTCTTCTGTCTTGAATTGTTGCACTTTATGGGTTTAAATATCTTATTTGCTGACGATACCTGCATTCATATTCTGTTGCTGCTGAAGCAAATTATCATAAATTCAGTGATTAAGACAGTGCTAATCTATGATCTTACAATTCTGTATGTTAGAAGTCTGACACAGCTCTCACTGGACTAAAACCAACCTGTCAGAGGGGCTTCATTCCTTTTTGAAGGAATTCTCTCTGGGGAGAATTCTTTTCCTTGCTTTTTCCAGCTTATAGAAACTTCTTGCATTCTTTCACTTGTGGCCCCTTTCTCTTTTCAATGCCAACAATATCTTATTTCTCTGATCTTCCTCTGACCACAGCTGAGAAAACTGCTCTACTTTTAAGAAACCATATGATCAGGTTGGGTCCATCCAGATAATTGAAGACAATCTCCCAGTCCAAGTCAAGGGGTCTATCACTTTGATGTTTCCCGCTACTGACTGCACACCTTTAATCGTGTCTGCAAAGTCCTTTTTGCTATGTAAGGTCGTATATTCTCAGGTTCTAAGGATTAGAGCACGGACGTCTTTGGAGGAACACCAATCTGGCATCTCCATTTGGATGTTTAAGGGACACCTCAGCTTACTTTGTCCAAATCTGAATTTCTGAGCAACTTTCCCCCAAACTGCTTTTCTTACATTCTTCACCATGTCAGTTGGACTCTGCCTTGTAAGTGGCTCAGGCCAAAACTCTAAGGATTACTCTTGATTCCTCTCTTTTATTTGCATCTGTATCTAGAGATAACTGCCTCTCTTTGCACCTCCATTAAATCCTGTTGTCACTACTTTTAAAAGACATCCATAATATGGTCACTTTTTACCTCTTCTACTGTTATCACCATCTTAGTGACCATCATCTTATATTTAGATTATTACAATAGCTTCCTAACTGGTGTCTGTGTCTGTGTTTGCCCCCCTTCATTCTGTATTCAATGCAGGAGCCAAAGCAATTCTGTTAAAATATAGGTTGGGTGAAGTGCATTTATCCATCCAGAAACCAGACAAGACTTCCCATGTCATTCCAGAGTAGCAGCGCACATCCTCAAAATGACCCATAAGGCCCTAGGTGCTCTGTCTCCCAGACTCTCTCATTGTATCTTGGATCTTCTCACCTCTCTTCACCTTGCTCATTTCACTGGCACAGTAGTCACCTTTCAGTTTCACAAGTACTAAAAGCATATTCACACCTCAAGATCATCATGCAATCTATTTCCTCTGCCTGAAATCTTCCCCTGAGAAAACCACATGGCTGATTCTCTTATCTCCTCCAAGTGTTTGCTCAAATGTCATCTTCTCAGGGTGGTATACCTGTGAGAGCTTACTAGAGAAAACAGATTTAACACAAGATATACAAATATGTAAGAATTTACAAGATTGGCTTACAGTGGTCACCCACAGAGTCAGGTGTGGAATAGTGCAAAAGGGCTGTGTATGCACCAGGGATCCAAAAGATCCAGTGAAAGGCCCGGAGCTCAGTGTAGTGCCCCGTGTGAGGCCAAAGGGTTTACAGGGGAAGACTAACAGGTTGGCGCTGGAGGCTGAAGCGTCTGCACTGGAAGACAGGAAGTCTCCTGTCCAAGATGAAAGTGAAGACTGAAGCTCCTCTGAAGAAAACAGAATCAACCCTTCCTTCTTTTATACCACTCTGGCGATAATCTTCCCTGGAGTGGGTCTTCCACACCCAGAACTGTGCTGAGCCAATTTAGTTGGGCATTACTAACTCAAGTTGACACAATTAATCAACAGGGGCCCACTCTAGAACCCTTTATTTAAAGTTCTATCTCCTTCTGCATTGCTCTTTCCTGCTTTGTTTTTCTTATGTTTTATAATCTACTTATTTATCTTGTGATGATCAATTCTCATGTGGTTAATCCCATGTTCACTGCTACATCTTGTGTACCAAGAATAGAATTTGACCCACAGGAGAAAAAAATGAGGACATGAGTTCTCCATAGTATCCCTAAGTATTTCTCAGATTAGTCCTCTTTATTCAAAAGAATTAAGATCAAACTTGAATGTTGGGAGTCTGGAATGCAAAATAAATATACCACTGGCCACCTTTCGTTTAAAAATCAGGGGATTCTGGAAACTTATTTGCTTACCACTATGATGATTTCTAATGTAAATACATTAACTTGAAGACCTGTTCCTCAATGCCTGGAATGAGAAAAGTTGAAATAACTTTTAATCCTTGTCTGTCATTGACTCAAGGGTGTTAATAAAAAGATTAGACACTCCTCCTCAATCACCTTATCTCAATTCTAAGAAACAAGTAGTTGTAGAGTCAGCAGTACGACTTGGGGTATACTCTTTTTTGTTTTACAATTATTCTTAGGTATTCACAGCGTGAGGGTTGGGAAAAGGGACAAACTTCACCAAACGAGTTGATAAAAAAAATCATTCAGAATTCTGTTCTCCTTATTTTTAAAAGAAATTAAAATGAAGAGAATGACTTCTCTGAGTTTTTCAAGATCCAAAAAAACTGATTCCAGGTTTGGAGTAGAAAACAAACAATGAACCTGGAATTCTTTGTTTGGAAGGAAGTAAAAGAGAAAAGAAGGAGAAAGGAAGGAAGGAAGAATGAACTACTGAATACCAGATTTGTGGACATAGATGGACAAAGAAATAGTTTGGCAACCAAACAGCTAATCAAATAATTGATTAAAGCATATCAAATGTAAAAATATCTGAGTTCATACTGATACTTAAACCGTCATCACTGGTCATTTCTGTGCACCAACCCATTACTCTGAAAATTAATAAGGTTTCAGATCAAGCAGTTATTTGATTTCTCATACGAACTATATGGAATATTATTAAAAAATTCAGTGAATATTTAAATTTTAAAAATTACAATAAAAGACATATTTCTATTGCCTTCAAAATAGCCCCCATTCTTTCAAACACACATCCCGTCACTCCTGCCACTATCAGAAGCAGTTCTGGAATTCCTCTTTGTGAGTGTCTTTAGTTGTGTTATTGTAGCTTCCTGGATGTCCTGAACCAATTGAAAACACTCACTTTTCATGGGCATTTTGCCTTTGAAGAAGAATCAGAAGCACAGGGTGCCAGATCCGGTGGATAAGCTGAGTGGAGACACATTATAGTGTTTTTAGGAGCTTGCTTTTCCAATGGGTGGCACTTGGCAACAGCAGTGACTGCATGTTTTAATCCCATCTTATAAAGACACTCATGAAAGAGAATTGCCAGAGGTGCTTCAAAAAGTGTCAAGAACCATGAATAACAGTGTTTGAAGTGAGAGGGAATATTTTTAAGGGGGTTAATGGCAATGTGTCTTTTACTCTAATGAATTTTAAAAATGTAAACATTGACCATAGATTCTGATCACCCATTTTATTTAGAGAAAAATAGCTGATGAAGACAGTTATTCTTTTTTTAAGTTTTTATTTTTAATTATGTACTTTTTCTTATTTTCTTTTTCTGAAACAAACTGACTGAAAATGTTGAGTATAATGCATAAACTCCATTCCCCAACCTGCAGCCAGTGATATAAATTACCAAGCTTTAGGCCCGTCCACCTCTGAATCCTTCAGTGTGAATTTTCTACAAATAAGGGAAGTCTCTTGGGTGAGAGTAACAGTCATCAAAATTAGGAAATTAACACTGTATACCAGTTGTACCATTAACATCCTATATATAAAAGGATCTTGTTTAGAATCACATATGGGATTTAGTTGTTAAGTTTCTCTTAGTTGCTTTCGTTCTTAAATAGTTCCACAACCTCTGACTTTCACAACCTTGACATTCTTTAAACTTTTTTTTTTTTTTTTTTTTTGCGGTACTGGGGATCGAACTCAGGACCCTGCGCTTGCTAGGCAAGCGCTTATTCCACTGAGCTATATCCCCAGCCCCAACCTTGACATTCTTGATCCTATGCAATCAGTTATTATGCAGACTGTCCTTCACTTGGGGTTTATTTTTTTCCTTGTGATTAGAATGTTACAGAGTTGAACGGAGTTCCCCTTTCCGCGTCTTATTGTCAACTGCTTGTCATTTCGATGTGTCCAGTTACTGATGATGGGCACTTAGACCACTTGATTAAGATGGTGCCCGCCAGGCTTCTTCACTGTGGAGTTACTCTCTTCTCTTTGTAATTAATAAGTATTTTATGAGGAGGCATTTTGGAAATATTTGACTATCTTGTTCTTTATCAAACTTCCACTTTATTCATTTATTTACATCAATTAGCTCCCTGGGTTCTCTTATCCAATACATTATATATAATCAATGACTCTCATTATTTATTTTGATCATCAAATTTCTCAGATTAGGAACTTGGGTTCCCCATCAGTCTGGTGTCTGTTTGGTTTACTGTTTGTCTTTAAGCCTTTCCTCGTTTTCTGGCTCATGATGATCAAACATATCTGATACTTTTCTATGTCAACCCATGAATCAGTCATTTTCCCATTAGCCTATGGTTCCTTTCAGAGGAGAGTAGAATTTAGAAACCAAGGTCAGTTGTTATTACCATTGAGGTATCACTACACTCAGACCCATTCCATTCTTTGTGTTGTTATTGTTTTGTTTTGTTTTGTTTGAGACAAGGCCTTACTATGTAGTGCAGGAGGATCTTGAACTCATTATGGAGTCCAGCCTGGCTTCAAACATTCATAGAGATCCTCCTGACTCAGCTGGTATTATAAGCGTTACACCACCATGCCACCTTTCCACACTTAATGGATGAAGAAAATATTTATATGTAATGGAATATATGGACCTTATTGATATTCTGGATCAAATTAACCAGTTGTTAAAAGAAAGATATTTTGAGATAATTGAGAAAATTTGATATAAACTGAGAATTAGATGTTATCAATCACTTATTAATTTTGTTATATATGGCAAAAACATTGCAATTATGTTTTTAAACAATCCCTTCTGAGAGAGGTAATTACATACTTATAAACATTCTACTTTCAAGAGACTTAAATGAGATATAACCTAGTTAGAAAGGACTTATTTACTATTCCATAAATATATATTATATACATAGTTTACCTATCAATCTGAAATTAAACCCAAGCTTAGTATAAAATATCTGCAATGTCAGTAGTCTTCATGCAAGGTTTAGAGCTCATTTAATCTAAAATCCCCCTGTTGAAGAAGACTTGTATCCCAAGCCCAATTTTATAAGTCCTAGAAATGTCTGACCATGCCTAGAAAAGACTCACCCTCTGGTCTTCAGTTTTATACTTAGTATATATTTTATCCCAAAGATAGAACAGATAATGGGGACATTATAACATATTCTGGGCTGTGGCTCACTTCATGCAACATTAAAAGGTTAGTGATGGAATCAAATGTAAAAATCTACCCTCCTTACTTGTGTCCATGAACTGTTGCTGGGGTCACGGAGGGGCGGGCAGGATGGACATAAGGATGCTGTCCCCTATTGCACGTGGGAGCTGGCCTGCAGCCTCTGTAGTTGTTTCCTGTTCAAGCAGCCATGATTTCTGAGGTTCTCATTAACATCCTGAGCAGCTGCAACAGTAAGCAATTCAGTGCAAAGTAATGTATCGATTAATCTCTTTGTTATTGGACATTTCAGATATTTGTTCCTGCATGAAAGCTAGGAGGGGATTGGGAAATGGCATGACCCTTGGTGGTTACAGAGGTCCCTTAACATTATGGTTGTCCTGCCTACCCCTAGCCATCACCGATGGGAAGCACCAGAGCCCAGAGAAGAGTGACAACGTCGGGAAGAGGTGAGACAAACAGTCTGCTCGTTGCACACGATTCATTAAACACTACCTGTGACTTCATCTTCACTCCAGGAAGCATGTCCGAATGCTAGTGACTGAGAGAGGGCTAGCAGCCTCTCAGGGCTTCTTTCCCTATAGTTAAGAAAAGAAAAATTATTTGAAAACTTCAACTTGGAACATTGCTAACAAACTAGTGTCTCGATATCATGGTTCAGAATTATTGCTGTAGCGGAATACTTTTAATAAAGAAAAGAAATGAAAAACACTGTCTGTGTGCTTCCACAGAATTGTCCAGAGGCCTGACTCTTGCCGAAGCTGAAAAATCCCTTGGAAAACTTCAGCTTTGCACTTAATTACCACCTCCTTTTGCTGCTTTTTTTCTCTTTCCCCTGTGATTCTCTTCTTGTTGCCAAACACACGTTCTCTTCCAGACACCATCTGCTTTCAGAACATATTTACATTTTCTTTTTCTTCCCCAAATGGCCCTTCTTGGGGGCCTCTGTTTTCCCCTCACGGGGCTGCTGCTACTGTGTTGCCCTGTGGATTGGAGGGAGGGCCAGTTGGTGGCAGCTTGCAAAATAGAAATGGGGCTGGGAGCCCAACACGGACATTTTCCTGAACTTGGAAATATTCTTCATGTTCCAGCACACCTACTTCCTTAAGAATCTCAGGGACTAGGGATTGGGGTGTGGTATGTCTTTAAATATGGTTCATTATAAAACCTCAAAGAATTCTGAAGTGTATGAAGGGGGAAGTGAATGACATTCTCTTTCACACAAGTCACATTCCCCAGAGGTAATTCAACTCTGCAGTCACATACAGAAAACCTAGTAACGACTCTCACCCACACTGCCTTCCAGGATCCTTCTAATAACCTTCTAGTATGTGACACCAAAATATATAATAGGATTATGGAGAAGATTTAAAATAGAAGTTGGATCATTCTCTGTATATTGCCTGTCACCTGCTTATTATTTTAAATAAATATCCTGGGTAACAGGATGTCAGTACACATCAATTTTCTCATTACACTTAATAATTGGTATCCTACGTGTGAATATACCATGATTAACTTACCTAATCCATCATGGGTATATACTGTTTTGTATTTCTAGTTATCATTACCAATGTAAAGCACATTTATCTTTGTATTTGCACAACTATAACTATATCTATAGGAGTTAGACCTGCTGTATCAAAGGGTATGCCATGTGAATTTTAAATATTAATAGATACTTACATCTGTATGTCTACATTATAACCAATCACTAAGAGAAGCACTATATTTTTTACTTATAAAGATCAGCGATTATAATGAGACAAATGATAACGATGAATAAAAAGTATTTTGCAAAGTATTTTTGTTAAATTTATATACCAGTTAGAGATATTCAGTAAGGGAGTGTTGTAGACTCAATGCTTGTATTCCCCACAAATTTGTATGCTGAGATCCTTGGCCACAAGGTAATGGTATTAGGAAGGAAGGTTTTGAAGTGAGTAGGTTATGAGGGCAAGGCTTTCACAAAGGTGACTAATCCTAAATTCAGCATGGTAGCATATGCCTGTGATTCTAGCACTCTAGGAGGCTGAGGCAGGAGGATCCCAAGTTCAAGCCCAGTCTGGGTAACTTAAAGACTCAGTGAGACCCTGTCACAATTTTTTCTTAATTTTAAAGAGAAAAGAACAAAACAAAATAAGAAAAACAAAGGCATAAACAAAACAACACAAAGATGATAAAAATGATACAGAATTTCAAAGCAAGGTGATAGGAAATTAACAGTGGTTGTTGTATTATACATATTGCTGTCTTCGAAGTGGTACTCAGACAACCATATATAAGCATGTAAGACTGATCAAACAATTAAACATTAACTGTTCCTTTCAATAAACCAGTAGAAATTAGTAGTACAGTTATTTTAGCTATATTGTATACATATATTTTCCCCCTTCTTTCTTTCTTTTCTCTTCTCCCTCATCCCAGTTGTTCTTTTCTTTTGACAATTTCTTTCTCTTTCACAATATCTACTGTGCCTTTCAGATTTTATTTATTCATTCAGGTTCTTACACTAGGAAGACAATATGCTGTTTACACATGTGAATCCAATTTATTTCACTTATGAGTATGGTCTCTAGTTGCATCCATTTACCTACAAAAGCCTCGAGTTTATCTTTGTTTATAACTAATACTCCATTATGTAAAAATATCACATCTTTTTTATCCACTCCTCAGTTGATGGGCATTTGGATTGTTTCCAAGATTTAGCTATGACAAATTGTGCTGCTATAAATATGGGTGCATATGTTTGGTTCTTCTGGAAAATACCCAGAAGGCAAATAGCTGGGTTGAATGGGACCTCTAATCCTACTTTACTGAGGAATCTCCACACTGATTTCCACAGTGATTTCACTAATCTGCACTCCTACCAACAGTGGAAAAAGGTTCCTTTCTCCCCACAGCCCCTCCAGAATTTTTTATTGGTTGATTTTTTTTTTTTTTTTTGGTACCAGGAATCACACTCTGGATGTCATGCAAGCCAGGTAGTTGCAATTCCACTGAGCTATATTCCCAGCCCTTTGATTTCTTGAAGATAGCCATTCTTTGTGGAGTGAGATGGAATCTCAGCATTGCTTTAATTTGCATTTCTCAAATGACTAATGATGTTCACCATTTTTTCATATATTTATTTACCATTTGTATTTCTTTTTCTGAGAAGTGTGCATTCATCTCAGATGCCCATTTTTGGATTGGGTCTTTGAATTTTAGGTGTCTTAGTTTTTAAAATTCTTTATATGTTCTACATAGAAGTTCTTTGTCTGAGGGACAGTTAACTACATTTTTTCCCAATTCATGGGTTTTCTTTTTACTCTGTTGCTGATTTCTTTTTTGTTGTTGTTGTCGTTAAAATATACATCAACTTATTACATTTTATGTGATTTAAAGTATCTGTGGTGAAAAAAAGTTTATTTCCTAAAAGATCAGTGAAACATCTGACACACACCTGACATGAATGGTTCAGGGGTGAAAACACTTGCCATTTCACCTGCATTGCCAACAAGTATGTCACAGTCTCACCTTCTTACTGTTCTGACTACAAAGCAGAGCATTTGCTGTATCTGTCCATCATTCCCTTTCTGTTAAAAATCTGTTCTAGCTTCCACAGATTCTTTTGTTTCTCACAAAATTATATTCAAGTGATTTACTAATAGTGATTAAATCTGGACTAAAGGAAACTGTAGACGTTCATTTGTTCTCCTTTCCACCACTAAATACTGCTCCCTTTTCTAATTGAGAGCTTGTGAGACCTACACAGCCAAATTTAAGGAATGCACCCAACCCAGATTTCCACATCCATTCCACAGTGATTTCTTTCTTTTTTCTTTTTTTTTTTAGCGGTACTGGGGATCGAACTCAGGACCTGCGCTTGCTAAGCAAGCGCTTATTCCACTGAGCTATGTCCCCAGCCCCTCACAGTGATTTCTTTTGATGTGCAAAAACTTTTCAGTAAGATGAGATTCCAGCTGTTGATTCTTTGAAATATTTCCTGTGCAGTTTTGTTTTTGTTCATTAACTCTCTGCCTACCCCTATGGGTTCAAGATTTCTGTCTACTTTCTCTTCCAGTAGATTTAGTGTTTCTTTTAATATTTAGATCTTTAATCCATTTTGACTTTACTTTAGTGTATGGTGATTGACATGGTTCTAGTTTTAGTCTTTGGCGTGTGGAGAGCCAGTTTTTCCAGCATTATTTATTAAAGAGGCTACCTTTCTTCCAGTGAACATGTGCAGTCCCTTTGTCAAAGATAAGGTGGCTGAATGTGCTGATGGTTGTGGCTGCATCTTCTAGTCTGTTCCACTGATCCTCAGGTCTGTTTTTTTTTAGCCAGTACCATGCTGATTTTATCACAGTAGCTTTGTAGTATAATTTCAAGTCAAGGATTATGATGCCTCCTGCCTTGCCTTTGTTGCCCAAGTATTGCCTTTGCTATTCTGGGTCTCTTCTGGTTCCAGATGAATTTTAGGAATATTTTCTCTAGATCTGCGAGGTATACTAATGGTACCTGTCACAAAGTTGAAAAAGCTGAGAATGTAGCTCAGTGCAAAGGTTCTGGGCTTAATTCCTAGCACTGAAAAGAAGGGGAATCCCAGCAGATATTTTGCTCATCCTTTCTGCTGTGCAAGGACATCCTTTCTGCTTTGAAAAGATGGACATCTTTGAACCAGGATGTGAGTCCCCACCAGATACTGAATCTGCTGGAAGCTTAAACTTGGACTCCCCAACTACCTAGACTATGGAAAATAAATATTTGCTCCCAATCTATGGTATTTTTATTATAGCAGCCCAAGTGAACTCAGACAGGGAGTAAATATCATCTCCAATTTACAGAGGGGGAAACTGAGGCCCACTGATATTAAGTTATTTGCCCAAAAAAACATAACTCATAATTGGCAGAGCTGAATCCCAGCCCCCCTTCTCTCTCCAAGCCTGAATGTTTCTGTCTTACACCTACTGTCTCCTTGAGGAAGATGCACCAAGAGTTCTATGGCAATGGATTAATTGAATATAAGTAGAGGAAGGAATATTAGCCATCCAGTCCCGACTTAGTAGCAAACCCACGGCCGTATAGACATCTCTCTTTCTGTCATTACTCTGTTAATCTTACACGGTCACGGCTTTACAGACCATCCAAGTGTCAGTGACCCCACACCTGTATCTCCAGTTGAGAACTCTCCTCTTAATATTATCCTGTACTGAATTTCTGACTTTTCTGTCAACTTGTCCTACCCACAGCACCTGCCCCTTCCAATCACAGGGAATATGCCCAAGGCCACAAGGTTAGTTTCTACCAAGTGTGAAATTACAATCCAAGCATGTTTCACTCTAAAACATACCTAGATTCTACTACCTTAATTGAAAGTGTGTATGCACCATCACCAGCTGTGGATCCAGACTCTTAATCTACATCTTCCTCAGATTAGCTCCTCCCAAATTACATGCATGGGGGGGGTGGAGGGGCCCCAGAAGGAGTTCTTGATCTGCTGCTTACTGTCTCCCTCTCTAAAGTCTGGGATGAGAACATGTTTTCTAATAGAAAAGGCTGCTGTATTTGAGGATTTAAGCGGAATCTGACAGTGCTGTGGGTCTTCCTCAATGCATAAAAGAAAGCAAAATCTGAAGTAAACCGTGGAGAAAAGCTGAAATTCTTGGTCAGGAGTGGGATTTAACCTGTCAGAAGGAACTTAGCATTTTAGCATACACTTTGTGGGCACATACATGTCTATGTCTATGTTGTCTATGTCTTTGTATATGTATATGTATAGAAAGTTGAACAGTATATGTGCTACTTCAGTTGTAATTCAGTTGTCCATGGAGACCTCCCTGGTCTTAGGGAATTTAGGCAAATGTAACTCAAACACTCAATCGTACGTACAGCTGAGCTAGCGTTTGCCTGGGACAGAGGGGTGAGACTTTCGGTGCTAACACCAAAAAAGTCTGAAAAACCATGACAAGGAGCCTGGATTTTAAACAGCTTAATTTTTTTTTTCTATCCCTTCCTTTGTGATTCCTGTAGTCAGGTTTTCTTAACTTTTAACCTGCAAGCCAAGCTTAGTTCCTTGAAGGATTTCTGCAAAACCTGAACTTGTATTTGCACTGTGCCTTTAATGAAATAAGCAGCTTTCTTGAAAACTCACGGGGTCACATATTCCAGTGAACAGCCCTTAGCCATCTACTCAGCTTTTGCAAACCCTGTTTCTTTCTCCCCACTTCAATCTCTGTTGCAATCAGCACATTCATTCTCGTCTTTTCCAGAGCATTTCTGCTCCTCAAGGGCCTTGGTAACAGAAGTCTCACATTTTAATCCATGTGAATATACCAAGAAATTTTCCCAAAAGAGGTAGGTCTCAATCTAAGAGAAATTCTGAACCCAGCTACTTAGAGAATGCAGTTATATCTATTACATTACATAATGGAGACTATTTTATATAAACATAGATAAAAATGCTTGACCTGGTTTGAAAATTAAGTTGCCTTCATTTTCTCTCTTTCAAAGAATCTGAAAGATGCAACTCCACCCCCAATTACACAAGGCCATTTTTTTCTTTTCTCCTGAAGCTCACTAGTAGGAGCTAAACTGGGGATATGGGGGGCAGAGCTTAACTGTCTTTTTGTTTTGGGGACATTGTGGCATTTTCCTAAGAGGTCTATGGCTTGATGCATTAACAAACCCCTCAGGATACTGGCTTTGCAAGGGGAATTGTGTGTGTATCTTAAAAACCAAGTAATGCATCTTTCCTAACGAAAGGCATTAAAGATTCAAGTCAGATTTGGACCAGAGGCTGTAATAATGAGAAAGTTGTCAAAGCCATTCATCAGGAAGAAGCCAGAGGGAGGCAGGGTCAAATGGATGAGAATCAGGGTGATCTAGAATCTTAGAGACTACAGTCTCTTGGAAGTGACACATCTCATCTGGGAAGTGACATCTCTCAGAAATGAGCAGATGTGACAATCTGTTCGAAGTAGAGGTCAGAAGTCCCACCTGGCTTTCAGTTCCTATTCTGTGGCATGTCTGGACCAGAGGAGAGGGAGGAACATTATCTACAGGAAATCTGTGGAGGTGTGGGCAGGAGAAAAGGCACGTAGATACACGTAGTCATCAAAAGATATAAGATGTTCATAGTAGCACTCTGTAATTAGATCCAAAGTGGAAAAAACCCAAACCTTCATGAATGGTAGACTGGATGAATAAATCATATATATTTGTAACATGGACTATTACATAACCACAAGAATGAATGAACTCCAACTACATGTAACATTATGGATCAATCCTATTTACTCCTGGAAGTAACCCTAGAAGAGAGTTTCCATTATTGCTTCCATTTTACACATGAATAAATTGAACTCAAAGATGATATTATTTGGACAGGTAACTAGAAAATTCTATAGCTGGAATTCATAACCTGGCAATTGAGTTCTAACCAGTCACCAAGATGTGCTGTGCCCCCAGCCTCTAGCCATATAAGCAGCAGGCATATGAGGTGTGTGCTACTGTGGTGTACCACTCCCAGAGGTGCAGGGTAAAGTTGGTGCAGGATGGACCTGCAGGAGAAACCTACAGTTAACTTGTGTCATTTACATGATCTAAAAGGTAGTAATCCTTACATCGGCTCTTTGCAATAAGTACTTTTGTTATGGCCATTTTTGCAAAGGGGCAAATGGAAATGAAGAAATCATTTGGCTAAGTCACTTGGCTAAGGTCATACAATTAGTATGTGGGGAGTCAGGATTCAAAGCCAAGTCTAGGTGCTCCAGACTCTATGCCCTTCACCTGCCTCTTCTTAGAGCCAACCAGAGCAGCGAAGTCATGGGGGGAATGCTCCTGGTCACAGAGCCTGTGTTCCTTGAGCTATATGCCTTGTCAAAAATAATTTGGGGACCAAACCCCAGAGGTTTTATGTGGTCAATTGGCTTCAGAGTAAACCAGGTGCCGTAAGTTGTCCTCACCAATGTCAAAGGAAGAGGAAGCCTGCATGTTTGTGGCCTTGCCCACATTTCCTTGGAAATAACATGACTATCAATCAATAGTCTCTGCAGCTTCTCAATTTTAACATCAGAAGCTATGAGAGACCACTCTGAGGCAGACTGTGCGCACGGTCCCCTTCTAACAGCTGGAGCTGAGAGGACGAGGGCATGCCCCTGGGGGAAGCTGAGGCAACTAACAAGAGGCTGAGCATGTGGGATTCTTCAGTGAACTCTGAAATGCACAGGAGCCTGGACCTCAGATATCTAATAAGAAGAAATCTGGGTGCTGCTGTCCTCTGGCTGGTGTTGCTTCCTGCATTGCCCAGGGCAGAGGGTTGGGGAACAGAGTGTGTTTAGCTTGAATGTGTTGGTGGAGGAATGAGAAGGCAGGAGAGCTGGGCCATTGTTCACTATTCCCTTGTGACTGCAGAGTCTCCTCATCTCCAGTCTGGATCACTCCAGCAGCCCCCTCTCAATTGCAGCTCGCCTTCTCTCCAGGGGACCATGATCACCACTCCCAAGGAATGAGTCCTTGCCTGATGTTCCAGCTGCCCCCTCCCTGACAGTGGCTGAGTGTCACTAGGTCTTTGCAAATGCTATCCTCTCTCTAGAGAATCTCTTTCTCCCTTAACACAGCAAGAGCCTACTTATTTTGGATGGCCCAGTTCAAGAGCCTTCTCCTTAGTATCACGCTATAGATCATTGCCCCCTGCCCGGCACTCCTGAAACACTTCTATTCATGTGTACACACCATGTCCCTCTCTCATGATGAACTGTAATTACTTGCCGTCCTGTCTCCAGAGTAGACTGTGAGCTCGTACTGGGCGGGAGCTGTGTTCGTTCTCATAGTCCTAGTGTCCTGCAGTACCTGGCTGTGTGGGTATTCAGCAAGTGTTTGTGAGATGGAGCCACAGAGCAGAGGTTTGAGGCCTGAGCTTACGGGATACCTATTAAGAAGCCATGCTCCACTCAGCTATTTTCCCCTCTGCTGTCCCATGTCTGTCTCACTCAAGTGCGCCTCTTTGCCTCTTGTTAGTGACATCAACACCAGCAACTGCAGCTTGTAAGGGTAGGCAACAAGGTGCTTCCCTCCGTCTCAGCTTTCTTCCCCAGACAGGGGGTGAAAAGCTGATAGAGTTATCCTGTATCATTGGTGATGATCTAACACGTAGTGGAGTAATTGGTGGGGAGGGAAACAGAGTTTATCTATCCTCACAGTCTTCCAAATTCCCTAACAGGTTTTGGGGGAATCGCAGAAGCTTTAATAGGACAACTCTTTAAAAGTAGTCTTCAGTTTTCAGAACGGCTTTACAGAGCTTACAGAGAAACAGAACAGGTTTACAGAGAAATTGAGAAGATAGTACAGTTTCTTCTGCTCGTGTCCCCATCCCTCATTATTTTTCCTGTATTAACACCTTACTAGGGTACATTTGTCACAACTAATGAGTCAATATCAACACATGTACTTAATTTACCATCTATTTAGATTTTCTCAGTTTTTACCTAATGTCTGTCCTTGCTTGTTGCAGGATCCCACCTGACCTGTAGTGGTCATTTCTCCTTAGGCTCCTCTCTCAGGTGACAGTTTCTCAGACTTTCCTCGTCAGCTGTGCCAGTTTTGAGGAGTAAGTTGTAGTCACGTCTATCACGGGATGCCCTTTATTGGAATTTGTCTGATGCCTTTTTCATGGAAGGACTAGGATTGCAAGTTTGTGGAAGGAATATCAAGAGGTAAAGTGGCATTTTCATCACATAATACCAAAGCGTGGTGAGAACTGTCCCCTAAGTCCTAGCCAAAGCAACTCCATGTTGTTCCCCGCCACCCACCAGAGCCAGGTGCTGCGGCCATGTGCCCCCCTGCAGCACAACAGGGCCACTTGTCATTTGCACTGGACAGTGTTTCCTGAGACCAGCGGTGTTTCCTGCTAAGGGTGAGCTGGAAGTGGAGTACACACAACTTCTCCTTAGCACCCTTCTTGCTTTCAGTTCTGCTTTTAATGTTTTAATCAGTGCCTTACAAAACCAGGAGCCTAGCGCAAGGGGGTCGGCGACTTGGGTGGTCGCACTGCAGACTGCAAGTCTCCTGTCGCTCTGTGAGGAGGCCCTAATGAACTCACTTACTGTCCAAGTGAGAATTGTACTTGGTATGTCACTCCCCTCCCCTCGTAGTATGAAGGCAGACATTTCTTTTACATCTCTCTGGGAGATTTATGATACACAAAAGAATAATAAACGTTTTCAAATGTGAGTGTATGATCACCTTTTCCAATTTCTCAAACTGTATTTTTTTAATATCCCCTAAGGGTGTTTTTGTTTGTTTGTTTTTGTTTTTATGGTATTGGAGATTGAACTCAAGGCCTTTGCACTCAGCTATATCCCCAGCTCTTAAAAAAAGTATTTATTTTGAGATGGGGTCTTGCTAAATCTCTAAATTACATAGGCTGTGGTGAAACTTGTGATCCTCCTGCCTCAGCCTCCCAGAGTTCTGGACTATAGGCATGTGCCACCCTGCCCAGTCATTACCACAATTAATGCCTAGAAATTGTATCCACGATTTTCTTCATCATCTACTCAACTAGTCATCAATTCCTAAGATGCCACTCCCTCAGGAGCATTGCTGGTTTCCCCTTCCCTCCCTCTACTGCCCCTGGGTAGCCCTATATTTATTTTTTTCCTCTTCTTTTCATTATTCCTAGCACTATCAGCTAACTACTGCTTTAACATCAAGTCCATCTTTAGCAACCACAGAACAGTTCTCAGTCTTCTGCACAATAATGTTCAAATTTTTGAGGGCACAATTCAAGACTCTCCCAATGCTAGCTCCAAATATTTTCATTTATGATGGTGAATATTAGTACCCTCATTCTATGTTTAATGGCTAATAGGAATTTGTTCATCTCAAGAAGAAACTGGCATTCCCTCCAAAACTTTTCTCCGAAAGTCAGTGAACCCGCATGTGTGTGCAGTGTGCAGACCTCAATGGGGATGCATATCTCTCTGCAGGTCGTGTTTTGGGGAGAAGCTACGCATGACCTAGAGCCTGGTGACCAGACTCTATCCACTTGCTGAATAGCTTGTATAAAGTTAGAAAGATGAGAGGAAGAAAGAAGGTAAGGAGGAAATGTACTTTCCCAGAAGTATGCGCGAATGTTCAACAAAATCTCTATTCAGTTTTCTCTTTTTAGTGGCTTAAACCAAGGGCATCTTTTATCTCGCTGTTTGTGTGGGTCAGGACACCTGAGGCAGCGAACCTGGCTCTTCCAGCGGAGGGTTTCTCACAAGGCTCCTCCCCATCAAGGTATCGCCTTCTCCATTCCTTTTCCACTTTGATCATACATGCTTTCAAAAAATTCTCCAGCTTAACCTCATCTTCTTTAAACTTTTATAACACAAGGGAGCCCCTGCTCTACATCTGAGATGGCATTTAAATGTAAAATTGAATTTTTTCTTGCATGGGATAGCCTGGTTGTGTTTTCATTAGATGTAATAGGCCTGTCCTAAATTTTAATGAACAAAATAAACTGTTTTTCAAATTCCATCTGCCACTTGTTCACACACATCTACAATATTCATTATCGAAGTTTAAAAGTGTGTGATAAATTTGTGAAATTCTCACAGAGAGCTGCCAAGAAATTCAGGAACAGTCTAGACCAGGACCCCTTTTATTTATTATCTGCTGCTCAATGCTGGGCAGAAGGAAGACTGAGAGGTAGGGAACCAAGAGATGAGAACAGAAACTGTGGGTCTAACAGTGCTCACAAGCAAGGATTTGGATAAATGTCACTGGATTAATCAGTCAAGAAGATGAAGGCTCTCTCTGCATATTCATGAATATCGAGCCATTAGTAGCTCAGTGTAGCTGTGCTAGCTGTGGGAAAAAGCAGAGACTGTGCAGAAATAGTCACCACTGATTTGGAAACTGTTTTATTTCCTGAGCTCCTAAATAATGAAACTATTTTCTGAGCAGGGAACAGGAACTGTTATTCCAAGCTGGGAAATATTCACGGATCATCTGATGGAAGCAGCAGCTGTGACCAAACCACTGATGCTGTCACACTCTTGGAATCCCACTTAGCCACGGTATAGAACATTTCAGTCTTAAACTGACTCTTGATAACTCCAGCAGTTAAGGTTGCCAGCAGCAGAGGGAAAGACTGTTCCTGGAAGGTTTAGCAGCAAGGTCAGACCTTGACCAACCAAGACAGTGGCTCAGAAATAGGAAGAACACAGTGCAAACATATATGCAATTCCACTTTATTCACGTGAGCTTAGTGGTGCCCTCTTCTTCCTCCTGGCTGTGCAGTAATACATATACGCAAGTGTGTGCGTGATTCACCCACACACACATATCAGCCACTACTTCGCTCCAGTAAGGCTCCCAGTTTTGCCCTCATTAATGGAAAGGCTACGAATATTTCAAAATGCTCCTCTCTTGTGTCCTCTCTATGCCATGGCTATCTGTATGACTGCAGTTGGCATTATTTGACTTAAGTAGCTGGCAACCTTGATACAACTCTATATTAATTTTTATGTTTTCCCTTTCCCAGCTCCTATAAAGAGGAGTTTATTTTTCCTTAAAGAGGAGTTATTTTCCTTTCCTCCTGACACATTTTAGATTGTACTTTGAGTTCACGTCCTAGCCAAAGTGAGCCCTTCTGTTTTCAAAGTCATAACCATCTCCAGAGGGTTACCCGCTAGGACCAAATTGCATCAGGGTCATCACCAGCTGCTATTAACCCCTGTCCTTTGTCCATCTGCTTGTCTAATGAGGCCAGAGGCCTGAAGACACCCCAAAGCCTCAGGGTTGGTCTGATGGTGAGATGAAGGTGATAGGGTGTTTTCAAGTTAAACTTTCTAGTTTCTCCCTGGTGTTCAGCCCTTAGCTTATGAAAGACCCCTGGTGCAGTGCCTGCCTCCATTTATGGCCCTTTACCTCTTAAAGACTTGGGTCCCAGGCAGGCAACACATATCTGCATAATGAACCTATGGCCACCAAGTGTCACATGAGGCAAGAGCACCAGGTGGGAGGTCTGTAGTTCACAGAGGACATTCATTCCACAACCTCCCTTGAACTCAAGAACATTTTGGAATAGGAGAGGCAGGTACCACAGCATTAGACCAATTCTATAGACTTCCTAACTATGGTCAGACAGGACAGACTGCTTGTCTAGGATGATTTGCTAGTAAGTAGCATCACAGACCTTCAAGGTCCAGAACTCATCCTATTGTATCATGGCCTACATCTTATTAGTCTGTATATGTTCCAGACAATTTACACTGCCTGGGACTCAGAAATGCTCGAAAAGCTGAGAGTGATGCTGCATACCTGTAAGCACTGCACTCTGGAAGGCTGAGGCGGGAGGATTGCAAAATCTAAGCTCAGCCTGAGCAACTTAGCAAGACTGTCTCAAAATAAAAAGTAAATAGAAGAGGGGGGATGACTCTGATGATGTAGCTCAGGGTGAAAACCCTGACTTCAGCCCCCAGTATTGAGGAAAAGGAGCTCATAGCATTGGTTGAATGACGGATGAATGATATGTCTGGTAACTCAGGGTTCCCCCACTGTGGTGCCTACAAAGACTTTAAACTTGTTAAAAGGTACTTTTGTAGATGGTAAAGCACACGGAAAGGTAATTATTATGGTTTTCCTGCTTTTCCTCCAGGCTGAAGGCAGACTAGGGCCCATGGTGTGTCTGTACCAGCAGGTATCTCCACCACTATTTTGCCCCATCAAAGTAGGTTGGGCCCCTTTCATTCAGCTTCAGTGACTCAGGCATGAGCCTTTCTCTCGAATGCTTTGCTCATTTTTCATCTTATTTAAAAAAAATTAAAATTTTGAGACAGGTTCTCACTAAGTCACTGAGTTGTCTAGGCTGGACTCAAACTTGCCATCCTCCTGCCTGAGCCTCCTGTAGCAGTGGTGGAGAACCTTTGGCGTGTGTGTTATTTGTTTCTTTTCAGACAAAAGATGTTAGTGCCTGAGTTGTTTTTTCTAAAAGAAAACCTCAGTATTCCAGTTTAAGGGCAGTGTTGGCGCTTTGCAGTAAGTAGGTGGGTTGGGGGTTGCAGTTCGGGCACTTGTCTCTGAAAGGTTCGCTATCACTGTCCTGTAGGGTTGAGATTACAGATATGCACAACCATGTCCAGCTCATCATCTCAGTTCTTGATGACTCTCTCCCTAGCGACTTATCTTAATTGCTTTTTCCCCCTGATAGTTAGGAAAGGCTTTAATCCTCGGAACTTCTATTAGACTACTTAAAGGTGTGACCTGAAGCTCAACATCATGAGAGACAAAGCTGTGTTCAATAAGTTATAAGCAGCTCCATTAATCAGGCTGCTAGGATCCTCTTATGCCTCAAGGCATTCGTGGGCACGAAGTGTTATTTAAAGACAAGAGAATGTGCAGGAGGCTGACCTCCTGACTGCAGACAGCAAATTCCCTTCTGAGCTCCCCTCTTAAATAGCACTAGGATTTGGTCAAGTTCTTGATCTCTGTGTCTCCACCTTTAAACTGGAAACTAACCTCACTTGCTCTACCTTACTTCTCAAGTGAGTTGTGAGGATGACCTACTTTATTATGACAGCTATAAATGGGGTGGAAATAAAGATGAACCTCTTACAAACTGTGGCTGTGACAACGTTACAGGGAACATTACTTTGCTTGGAAAATACACAACTGTGGATCTTTCTCTCTGTCCACTGTATCTGACACAGTTGATATGGTCTTGAGTGCCTGGCTATCTGAGAGGTGTGTGCTTATATGAATCAATGGATGAAATTTTATATATTTTTTCCATCTCTATAACAGGATATTGTAATTATCAGAGCCAAACAAAATTTAGTGGGCTCAAATCAGTCGTTTCCTTCTCTTTTAGATTATCTGTTCTGGGCATTTCACAAATCCTTTCGTTGCACCTCCTTCTCTCTAAATGCAAAGCTTCCTCCTTCATATAGTTCTCAACTTTGTCTCTCTCAGGCCTTTTATTCCCAAGGATCTAAGATTAAATTTTATCTCAAAAATCACCACCTTTATCACAAGGAAACCCAAGTGAGCAGTTTACAGCCATTATTCCCCAACCTAGAAGCCTACCTCTCCTTTCCCTCTGCTTTCTGGACCTCTGGCTTGTTCCCAGTAGCACCACCAGGGCCTGCAGGGAGTTAAATACTCTCTGAGCAGCTGTTAAATATGCTAAATAAATAAAAGAAGGGAACTGAGGGCTTTCAGTAGTTGCACAGTGGCTGGCACAATCTTCTTGTTATGATTTATACTGAGATGTCCCCCCAAGAGCCTTATGGTTCACAGGCAGGGCTTCTGGAAGATGTTTGGATTATGGGGCTTTGTAACTGACTTGCTCTTAGGAGGTATGGCCTGGTTAGATGCGGTGGGTCACTGAGGGAATGGCCAGGAAGGATTTATCTCCACCCCTGGCTCTTCCTTTTTCTCTCTGCTTCCTGTCTGCCATGTGGTGAGCAGCTCTCTGCAGCCGCCTTGACCCTCTGCCATTGCATCTTGCCTTGCAGCTAGCCAATGATGAACTGAAACCTCTACAAACTGTGAGTCAAAACAAACCTCTTCCCCTACTGTATTATGTTTCAGCTAGGAAGAAAGTAACTAAGATACTTGTGTAGAGCAAGCATTGAAATAGTGTTTAATGAGTCAATCAGAGGATGAGTGGATTGAGTTTTACTGCTCCTTCAATGACCATTTCAGATCCAATTTCCCCTGAAGCATTCCGGACAACTCCATCTGGCCATGGCCTCTCCCATCTTAATAACCCTTGTGTTTATTGCATGTTTTTAAGTTATCACAGTGTTGTTTGTCCTGTGCTGTGCCACACGTAATATTTGCATGTCTGTGTGCCTCACTTTCCTTCATTCTAAGCTCTATCCAGGGGCCAATTCAGATATCACGGGGTTTGACATTTGTAGTCTGTGGGTATGTGTTTGTGGTGCATCTATAATTGTATCATGTACATTATCAAGTACTTTCTTAATAGGAGACACCCTTGCTTTATCTGGGTACTGACAAAAACCAAATCCTTTGCCCACACTCAATGGTTGATGGGAAGGATTTTTCACTCACCTATGACTCCACCCCTTTTAAACCTTAGGCTTTTTTCTTCTACATTTCCGATTCTGGAGCTGTATGACACCTTCTTATTGTGAATCAATCCCTGACCCTGGGTGTTTATGTATGTTGCTCTTTAAATTATACCTCATGTCCCTCAGCAAGTGCCTGATGTCTCCATCTGACAAGTGTTTCTCTCTGCTCCTCCTCTTGACAGTTCTTCACTCATAGTACAGTCCTGTTGGCAATCCCTGGATTTGAATTTTTTTAAGAATCCAGAAACAAAATAAAATCTGCTTTTAAATTCTCTTCCAACCCAGACATATGTTAAGACATACTGATTGATCCTCAAGACATAAAGGAAGATATATTTTCTGCTACAGACAAGACAATGAGTAAGCAAACATGGGCCTCATAGCTGTTGTCTGTAGGCCCTGTGAAAGCATTAAGATTGAAAGCATTAAAAATCTTCCCACTGTTGAATTTAAGTCTGATAGCCTGCTGAAGTCTAGTTCCACAAATGGAATGAATAGAAATCACTGAGAGAGGGTTGAGTGTACAGAATGAACTGCTGCACGTACCAGAGTGTGTCGGCAGGGTAGGAGGGACAAGTTTATGTTATCTTAGCTGGGACCTTAGGTGCGAGTCATACAGACCTAAATCCTGCTCCTTGCTACCTGTGCGATTTGCGGCACATCACTTAACCTTCTGGCCTCCAATCCTCATTCTTAAAATGGAGAGAGCAGCTCTGTGAGGATTCATGTGCATAAAGCTCTTAGCACAGAGGAGCTAGTAAGCACTTCTGAAATGGTAGGAGCCTTTGTCCTTCCTTCTTCCCTCCTTCTTCCTTCCTTCCTTCCTTCCTTGTTTCCTTCCTTCCTTCTTTCCTTTCTTCTTTTCTGCATTACTGGGATTGAATCCAGGCCGTTGCACTGAGCTACATCTCCAGCCCTTTTTCTTTTTGAATTTTGAGACAGGGTCTTGCTAAGTTGCTAAGTTACCCAGGCTGCGCTTGTAGTTTCTTCCTGTCTTCTTGCTTCAGCCTCCCAGAGTGCTGAGATGACAGGTGTGCACCACCATGCCTGACATACATAGCATTTCCTTCCTTTTAACATTTCTCTCTCTTCTAGGTCTGTCTAGATATCTAGCTACCTGATATCTTTGGGAAAAATTTTGATACCTGGAATCAGGGCTTAATCATCTTCTGCTTCCAATGTCTAAAAGGAGCATTTTATACATAATAATTGCTCCCAATTATTTAGCAGTCTGCTGTTAATGAAGTGTTTTTCTATGCTTTTTATTCTTCCAAATGATTCTGATCGCAGCATAACCTGTGCTCACTGGGCTCTGCTTTTCTGTCCTCTCTCCTTAAACTCTTGGCCAGCAAATGACTTCCACTAATGGCTCCATTGCCAGCAAGGATCCTCCTCCTGCTGGCTCCTGGTATTAAAACGTGAGGGCATAATGAGGATAAGAATGTCTAATAAAGCTCCTTAGGTGAGTACTAACAAAAAACCAAAAAAGCAACAGCACTGCCTTACAGTAAAAAGTGGTGCTGAGCACATAGTAGGCTCATAAATAACACATTTTAATGAACATACTGTATCTTTTAATAGCTGCAGAAGCTGGAGTTCAGAGAGGTGGAAGAGCTGGCTTTAGGACATAAAGTAAATAAATAGTAGGCCTGAGTCTCCAACCTGTTCTTGGGTCTTAACGTTTTTTATTCTAGGCCACCTATTAAATACTCAATACATGCTTTTTGAATTGACATGGACCTATTAGATCTTCCCACAAGAGAATGCAAAAGAAATATTTTCTGTGTGACACAGCAAATGATCTCAGAAATTCATTGTGTTCAGAGCAGCCCAGCTACTCTTCTTCCCCAGAGGGCATTAATGATGTGTTATATTAATGATATGGCTCATCTTAAAAATGGGAGTCAGTTCCATTGTCTACTTCCAGTGAAATAGTGAAAAAGTGAGCAACAGTTTCAATACCTAATTGTTTCACAGCATCTGAGGGCCAAAAGAGATAACTAACAATTCCACTCATTAAGTAGTCAGGTCCAAATGGCTTAATAAATATTTATGTGCCAACAATTCAGTGCATGTTGGCTGCTATATGCTTTCTCAAGCCTTGGAATTTTATTGCACACACCACCCTTATTTTTTCTTCCATATTGATTTTCTATGGATTCAGCTTTGAGCAGAGTTGATATTATTGAGAAAAGTATAATAACCTAAGGTTGAAACTGAATGACCTCAAGCTAGTGGCTTGCACAGTATCTAACAGATGTTACTATGATTTTCTCTGAATTTTGAAAGGTCCTGAGACACTCCTGCAAATTCTCTCTGGTATCCTGGGGAGTCTCACTATACAGTTTGAGAACAGTGGCAGTAAGCCAGGGCAAGATGCAAGGCTGGCCTGAGTTAGAGCAGTGGCAGGGGAGTTGGAAAGAAGTGGCAAATTTTGAAAAAAAGATTGTAGAAGTGAAAACTGGAAGAACAGGATGTGGAGATGGAGGAGAGCGAACTTGAAAATGAAATTTGTAACCTGGCTGACTAGGGATCTCCTCTGCAGTGCGTGGGTTTTGGGGTTCCTGTGAAGTACACCTCCACTTTCTAAGTATTCCCCACATAGGCATGTGCCCTGGCAGCACGTTCATCTCAAGTGACTCATTTTTCGTGCAGAAGGTAAGATTGGATGAACCAGGGGATATGTTTCACCTGAGTCAGCCTAAACCAGCCAGGTTCTTTTCTAATTATTAGGGGCTAAGACTGGTATTAGTTTTTATAGCTGCTGGAACAATTGACCACAAACTGGTGACTTAAAGCAACAGAGATTTATTCTGCCGTGGGAAGAAGTTCAAAATCAAAGTGTCAGCGGGAATGCACACCATTGGTGGCTTTAGGGTAGAGGATTTCCTTGCCTCTTGCATCTTTAGGGATGGTTGATATTCCTTGGCTTTTTTGGCTGCATCTCTCCAATTCCTCTTTTTTATGTATCTACGTCCTTCCTCTTGTTCCTTCTCTTACAAGGTCATTGGCTTTAGGGCCTACCTGTGACTCGTTCAGGATGAACTTATCTCAAGACCATTAATCTAATTACATCTGCAAAGGTTCTTTTTCCAAATAAATTAATATGCACAGAGTCAGAGTTTTAAGATATAAAGATATGCCTTCTCTTAGGATCACTACTCAATCCTCTGTACTCAGAGACAGAGATGCAAAGTAGGGGATGGACATGCGGGGAACTGGATTGACTCTGGAACATTTGGGTACAGAAGTAGAAAAATATGGGGGTGTACAATGAAGGAGAAATTTGAAGTTTATATAGAGGGCAAAGGCATAAATAAAGGGGGTTTGAGCCCCAAGAGAGACAGAGAGATGAGGTCTGCTTTGGTTCAGTCTGAAATTCTGGTGCAAATTTTTCATCAAATTCTCTCATTTGCTAGTTAGAATGGATTTCTCTACTTTGCAACCAAGAGTCTTGATCAGGCAAAATAGAACAGTGAGTGGGTAAGGAAGCTAGTCTTAATTTTGGCAAACCTCGGCCTTCTTCAACCGTTTTCTAGGGGCATTGTCCCTGTGTTACAGAAGAGGAAAACACAGAGGTGAGCTAGCAAATTCTGGAGAGCTAGTAAGGGGTTTGAAAACGGTCAGTCTTCATACTCATCGCTGTTCAGTGGCTCAATTATCTGCTCACACCTTCGGAAGAACCAGGTCCTGGCCTCAGTCTCTTATCCAGTCTAAGTATGATATTTCTTGGAGTCAGGAAGCTCTTGCTAAGAGTAGAGAACTCTTCATCTTTTGGTGAGTATTTTTAGAGAAATGTTAGTAAAAATGATCCTCAATGTTGATCAACTTTTTAGTACTGTACTTAGCCTTCAATGAGATGTCCGATTCCAGCTGAGTAGCTTTCTGCTCTGTTCGTTTTATCCCAGAAAGACTTCCCTGCCTCCTGCCTCTAACCTGTCTATCTGGTGTTAGGACTTCTATATGTTCAGGCTCCCGTCATTGTGTAGCTGCTGATGGGCCCCGGGAGCAGCTGCAATTGTCACCAACTGCTGCCTCTCCACAGTTGCACCAAGGCCTTTGGTGCTGGGGAGTTATTTTATGTCTGAGGCTGAGAGGCTGCAAGACTTTTAGATGAACTATTTTTCTCCCTACAGTAATGTGCACTTTAATCTTTAACTTTATACATCTTCTGTTCTGTACACTTTAAGATGAACACATTTCTATCCACATTTACAGCCTTTCTCTCATTTCTTATGTAACACTTAAGTCACATAAGCATGCGCTATGGATGGCATTCAGAAAGCAACTTGGTTTTTGTCTTCTAGTCTGGCTTTAAATTTTCTCTGTGGAGAACATTGTTTGTCTTCTCATGAGTAAACTCAGTCATATGGCAAGACTTCTGAATCTTCCTACATGTCAAAACAGAGTCTCAATACAGTTACTCAAGTGATGGTCCAAGGTGATGGTCCAAACTTTTCACTTAATTTGAAGTTGCAGCTTCTCTCCTACAGAAGTGGAAGCATGGTTGATTTCTTCCGTCTCTCTGCTTGTCTTTATTTGGGATCATTGATATCTCTACACCTGCGCCCCAAACTAGAGAACTGTTTTCTGGCCCTTCTGTGATTGGGGTATAGGAGGCAGCAGAGTAAAAGATAAAAGAAAGTTCTTACTTGTCTGATCCTTTTGTGATGAAGTAACACATCCTCTTGTGGAACACTTTCTGTCATCTTTTAAAGGACTTACCCTCATCACTGAACCAGTCACACATCAAGAACTCAATGGTCACCAGGAAATGGTAATGTAGTGGCAACTGTAGTAGACAATTCAGCAATAGACTGTGAGTTCTACAGGCACAGTTGGCATCTGTCTTGTTGATTGCTTTTTACAAAAGTGCTTGGTGTACAGCAGGTATTAAATATTTGTTTAATTGAACTGAAATACAATTGAAATAATAAAGAAATTATCAAGGGAACCATTGAATGGCTTCCCACAGCACTGCTAGTCTAAATGTTTCATTGCTTCTTACTATTAGTTTGGCCACGTAGTTTGTAACCCATTTATTTCACAAGCATTTAGGCTCCCTGAAAGGGGTGGTGTCTTTGTCTTGTTGACTGCTATATTCTTAAAATCATGCACAATTCTTGGTACTGTGTTGTGGAGATTCATGCAGCCAACAAATACTTAGTGTCTACCCAGTGTCAGTTACTTTTGTAGGTACTGGGATACAAATAACAGTCTCTTCTCTAGAGATCACAGATAATATCAAGTAAAGAGGGCTATGGAGGAAATAAAGAAGGGGCATGATGGGTACAATGGGGGATGGGATGGGGGTATGGAGGAGAAGCCAGTGCCATAAAGAGCCAGGGGAAGGGCTGTGTGATTGTGTCCTAACCGCAGCCCTCTATTCTCTCTCTGTTGCAGCCACACTGACCCTTTATTTTCTCAAACACCCCAAACCCATTTCTAGCTTCACCTTTCTGTTTCCTTTGCCCACACTGCTCCCCCCCCCCGCTGCATCTTGCATCTTTTCATGTCGCAGCCCATACACCATCTCAAGAAGCCCATTCCTGACCACTCTGTCCAGGACTTATCACCTTCAACACTCCATTGTATGGCTACTTTTTACTGCTAAAATCTGTGATCTTGGGTTTGCCTCTGCCGTCTACCACACCAGAAGCAAAGCTCTCAGGCATGAGAAACTGTCTTTGACAGTTACAATCTTTCAGTACCTAGAAAAGCGACTCTGTAACAAATATGACTCATAATTGTGATCAATAGTTATCTATTAAATCGGTGAGTGAATGAAGGTCAACAGTTTAAAGTCTTTGAAAGGTTATTTTAGGACATGATTTGGGTTTCTGAGAGGAAGACGGGTTCGTGTATATGCAAGTCACTCTTGTGAACTGTCTCAGGCACCTGGCAACCTAAATTTTGTTTCCAGTTCCTTTGAGGATCTCACCGGGTAAAAGGACACAAACTTTTAAATATAACTTGGTGAGGACTGATTCGTGAACCTCCAGAAGAGGTTACAAGACCCCAGGTTGAAAACTCCCCTGGAAACGGGGATCTTCACACCAAACAAAGCGCATTTAAAGAACTAGAACAGGCGGTTGGTGGCTTCAGGGAGAGAGATTATCCCATGAATCCCTGGAAAGCAATTTCTTTTGCTGGATAGGGCTTGCCTGGCCGTTGCTAAGGACGCTCACATTGTCCAATAATTGCTCGTTTTACTAGGCTGTGAGGCAACCCGCGGTTGCTGTGGCAACGGATAGCAACAGCTCGGGACTCCTCCGCACAGACTGAAAGCTGGCTGCTTGGAGCAGGGTAGGAAGCCCCTGGGCAACGGCGTCTATGAGTCGGACGCGGTGTGCCGGCGGGGAACTCGGTATGGAGTGGATGCGGAATCGGGGAACACTCGGGTCAGAGGTCCTCGCAGTGATCCTGGGGTCAGAGTGCGGGGGTCAAAGGGAGTACCAGGCTTGTTAGTTCGCCTCCCTCACCCCTCCTTTGGTTCCTTCTCTTCATCCCTGTAAAGTTACTGGACCTCACACTGATTTCCGTTCTTGGGATTCTCTGGCCAAGCAGGTAGCAAGGGGCAAGCCTCCTGCTAGGAGAGAAAGCCTGGGGAGTGTCTCTTTTCTAACTTTGAATCACCCTCTGAGGCCTTGGGAGAAGTCACTTTTCATCTTTCCTCACCAGGAAAACGAGGGATCACCTCATTTTCTTAAGATAGTAGTAAGGATCAAACGCGTGACCAACACGTCCTCAGATGTACTTCATCCCTATGGTCCCTTTGCATAGCCCACCGGGCTGGTGAAGTGACCATAATGATGGCCAGCCGCCTTTCTAGTTGCTCGGCTTGGCCTCAGAAGGCGCCTCGTGGTCAGAGCTGGGGGAGGGGTCTTCCGTAGGACGCAGACTCCACTGGCTGCAGGGTCCTGTCCTCCAGGTGGCTCGCCCGTTAATCTGGGATTTCTTGCTCTCTGCCTCTCGGCTTGTCCTTTTCATTTTGGAATACTACAACCAGTGTGTTTCATCTGACCATTCTTTCCCATTCTCCTTTACTCCTTCAAGCAATTGCAAGACCCATCTCTTTGATGAATTTATACCATGACTCATTCATCTTTTAATCTGTGTTAGGTTTAGAAATAAGAATTTAACTGAGGTCAAAGTTGAACGCAGTAAAAAATATCCAGGAGGATAAAGCAGCAGCAATTCAATTCAGAAACTGAACCACTGGAAAGTTTTAATGGTGAGAATACTTAACAAAATTTCCTAAAATTCTAATGTATGGTAAATGTATGTTTACTTTTACAAGAAACTGCCAGACTGATTTCCAAAGTGATTGTACCTTTTGCAGTTTCCATGAGCATAGTATAAAAATTTCACTTGCTCTACAGCCTTGTCACTAGGTGATAATGTTGTTAATTTTAACTTGTATTCTAGGTGTATAGTGATATTATATTAAAATGCACACTTTAATTTGCATTTCCCGAATGAGTAATGACATTAAATGACATATACTTATTAGTTAGTATATCTTTGGTTAATAAGTTTAGTGAATTTCGTGAAGTTTCTGTTCATATCTTTTGTCTGTGTTTTATTTAGTTATTCAGTTGTGTTCATATTGAGTTGTAAGACTATCTGCTAATTATATATAATTAGAATATTTGCCTAGAATATACATTTCTCTAGAAATACATGATTTTTGAATTTAGGTAGTTTGAATCCTACTTTGTTCTTATTTTTCAAAAGTGATTTATCTATTCTGGTTCCTTTTACCTTTTCATATGAATTTTAGAGTTTAATTGTTGATACCTATAAAAAAAATCCTGCTGGGACTTGGACTGGATTTCATTGATCAGTAGGTGGAGAATTGACATCTTAGCAATGTTGACTCTTTCAACACATCCTTTTACTTATGACTCTTTAATTTTTCTCAGCTGTGTCTTATAGTTTATGGCATACTACTTTTGCATATATTTTATTAGCTTATATCTAACTCATGTTTTTAATGCTATTGCTTATGATGCTATTTTTTTATTTTAAAAGTAAAAGAATGAAAACATTAGCAAACAGACACAAAGTAGCACAAGAACAGTACAATCAAAACTGAATTACAGACAAGGTGATGGAATTAACAACGGTTGTTGTATTACATATTGATAACTTCAAAGTGTATACTCAGGAAAACAAATATAGACATGCAAGATTGATCAAACAACTAATCATTAACTGTCCCTTACAATAAAGCAACATAAGTCAGTAGTACAACCATGTTAACCATCCTGCATATACATACATACATACATAATTATCCCTTTCTTCCTTTTCTCCTTCCCCTCATCCCAGTTGCTCTTTACTTTTGAGCAGTTTCCTTTCATACCTCCTAATTTATATTCCCACTTTCAGGTTCTTATACTAGTAATATAATACGTTGCTTGCATATGCACATCTGATTTACTTCACTTATGAGTATGGTCTCTAATTGTGACCATTTGCCTATAAAAGCCTCAAGTTTGTCTTTCTTTATAGCTGAGTAATATTCCATTATATAAAAAAGCCACAATTTTTTTTTATCTAGCCCTCAGTGGATGGACATTTGGGTTGCTTCCATGATTTAGGTATTACAGATTCGGTAATATGATGTTTTCAGATCTTCTGGGAAAATACCCAGAAGGAGAATAGCTGGGTTATATGGGACCTCTAGACCTAGTTTGATTAGGAATCTCCAAACCAATCTCCACAGTAGTTTCACCAGTCTGCATTCCCACCAGCAGTGGAGAACAATTCCTGTTTCTCCACAGCTTTGCCAGCATTTGTTATTGGTTGATTTCTTAATGCTGGCCAATCGTACTGGGGTGAGATGAAATCTCAAAGTTGTTTTAATTCACATTTCTCAAAGGACTAATGATGTAGAACATTTTCTCATATATTTATTATCCATTTGTATTTCTTTTGTCTGAGAAGTGTGTATTCATCTCAGATGCCCATTTCTGCATTGGGTCTTTGAATTTGGAGAGGTTCGTGTTTTTTAATTCTTTGTATGTTCTACATAGAAGACCTTTGTCTGAGGGACAGGCAGCTAGGATTTTTCCCAATTTGTGGGTTTTCTTTTTACTCTGCTGGTGATTTCTTTAGATGTGAAAAAACTTTTCAGTAGGATGAGGTCCCAGTTTTAGATTCTTTGAAGTGTTTCCTTTGCAGTTTGATTTTTGTTCATGAACTCTCTGCCTACTCCTATGCCTTCAAGATTTTTACCTACCTTCTCTTCCAATAGATTCAGTGTTTCTGTTTTAATATTGAGATCTGTGATCCATTTTGACTTGAGTTTGGTGCATGGTGATAGACTTGGGTCTATTTTCAGTCTTCAGCAAGAGGTAAGCCAATTTTTCCAGCACCGTTTATTGAAGAAGCTCTTTCTTCCAGTGAGCTTGTTTGGCCCCTTTGTCAAATATTAGGTGGCTGAGTGTGTTTGTGGTTGTGGCTGCATCTTCCAGTGTGTTCCATTGATCCTCAGGTCTGTTTTTAAGCCAGTACCGGGTTGATTTTATTACAGTAGCTTTGTAGTATAATTTCCGGTCAGGGATTGTGATTCCACCTGACTTGTCCCTGTTGCCCAGGATTGCTTTTGCTATTCTGGATCTCTTCTGGTTCCAGATGAATTTCAGGAATGTTTTCTGTAGATCTGTGAGGTATGCTAATGGTAGTTTAATGGGAATTGCATTGAATCTGTACAATAGTTTTGGTAGTATGGCCATTTTCACAATGTTGGTTCTTCCTATCTATGAGCAGGGGATGTTTTTCCATTTATTGAAATCCTCTCTGGTCTCTTTTTTCAGAGCACTGTGGTTTTCATTGAATAGATCTTTTACCTCTTTTGTTAGATTCATTCCTCAATGTCTCACTTTCTTGGATGCTATTGTAAAGGGTATGGTTTCCTCAATTTCTCTCTCAGTCTGTTCGTTGTTTGTGTATAGGAATGCTATTGATTTTTGGGTGTTGACTTTGTATCCAGCTACGCTGCTGAATTTGTCAATTAATTGAAGGAGTGTTCTTGTGGAGTTTTGGGGGTCTTCCATGTAAAGTATCATGTCATCTGCAAATAGTGATAGTTTTACTTCTTCCTTTCCTATCCTTATTCCTTTTATTTCTTCCTCTTGTCTAATTGCTCTGGCTAGTGCTTCCAGGACTATGTTGAATAGGAGTGGTGACAGTGGACATCCTTGTCTTGTTCCTGACTTTAAAGTGAAAGATTTCAGTTTTTGTCCATTTAGTATGATGTTGGCTGCTGGTTTGTCATAGATGGTTTTAATCAGATTGAGGTAAAGGCCATCTATTCCTATTTTTTCTAGGGTTTTTAACATGAATGCATGTTGAACTTTATCAAAAGCTTTTTCCACATCTATTGAGATGATCATGTGGTTTTTGTCTTTGGCTCTATTGCTATGGTGTATTACATTAATTGATTTGTGAATATTGAACCATCCCTGCATTCCTGGAATGAATCCAACCTGGTCATGGTGTATAATTTTCCTTATGATTCACTGCATTCTATTTGCTGGTATTTTATTGGGTATCTTTGCATCTATGTTCATTAAGGAGATTGGCCTATAGTTCTCTTTCTTGGTTGGGTCTTTCTCAGGTTTTGGTATCAGTATAATACTTTCCTCTAGAAATGAGTTAGGGAGAATTCTTTCCTTTTCAATTTCATTGAAGAGTTTGGGGAGTGTTGGCATTAAAGTTTCGCTGAATGTTTTATAAAATTCTGCTGTGTATCCATCAGGGTCTGGGCTTTTCTTTGCAGGTAAGTTTTTAATGACATTTTCAATCTCATTAATTGATATTGGGTTGTTCAAGATTTTTATATCTTCCTGATTCAACTTTGGTAATTCGTAAATTTCTAGGAATCTGTCCATTTTTTCTGAGTTTTCTATCCTATGGGAGTAAAGATTTTCAAAGTAGGTATTAATGATCTTTTGAATTTCTGTGGAATCTGTAGTGATTTCATCCTTTTCATTCCTTATTGCATGAATTTGAGTTCTTTTTTTGATAAGGTTGACTAGGGGTTTATCAATTTTATTTATTCTTTCAAAGAACCAACTCTTTGATTCACTTATTTTTTTGTAGTGTTTTCTTCGTCTCAACTGCGTTAATTTCTGCCCTGAGCTTTATAATAATCTCCCTTCTTTGGGCTTTGGGCTTGACTTGTTCTTTTTCTAAAAGTTTGAGGTGCAGCATTAGGCTATTTATTTGTTCTCTCTATGTGTGAATTCATCGCTATAAATTTCCCTCTGAGGACTGCTTTCATTGCATCCCACAGATTCCAGTAAGTTGTATTTGCATTTTTGTTTGTTTGTAGGTATTTTTAAATTTCTTCTTTAATTTCTTCTGTGACCCATTGGTTGTTCAGAAGGTTGTTACCTCATTTCCAAGTCTTTATGGAGTTTTTGGAGTTCCTTTTGTCGTTAATTTCCAATTTCATTGCACTGTGGTCAGATAATATGCATGGGATAATTTCAATTCTTTTGTATTTAGGTAGGTATGCTCTATGGGCTAGAATGTGGTCTATTTTAGAGAAAATCCCATGGGCAGCTGAGAAAAATGCATATTCTGATGTTGTGGGGTGGAACACTCTGTATACATCTACTAAGTCCATTTGTTTGCACCTTTGGTTCAGGTCTGTTATTTCTTTGCAGAGTTTTTGTCCAGTTGACCTGTCTCTTTGCGTCAAAGGGGTATTTAGGTCCCTATTACAATAGTGTTATTGATTATTTGGTTTTTCATGTCTGTTAAGATTTGACTTGTATAGTTTGGTGCTCCAGTATTTGGTGCATACATGTTTAGGATTGTTATCTCTTCCTCTGGCAGCTTTCCCCTAACTAGTATGTAGTGACCTTCTTTATCTCTTTTGATTGTTTTTGGTTTGAAGTTTACATTGTCTGCAAACATAATAGCTACCCCTGCTTTTTTCTGGGAACCTGTTGCATGGAGAATTGTTTTCCATCCTTTGCATTTCAGTCTGTGGATTTTCTTTTGAGTAAAGTGTGTTTCCTGTGTACAGCATATTATAGTATTTTGTTTCTTAATCCATTCTGCCAGTCTGTTTCTTTTGACTGATGAATTGAGGCCATTTACATTAATGGTTATAACTGTTATATGTTGGTTTATTCTTGTCATGCTATTTACTTGTTGTTGCTTGCCTACATTTGCTATCTGTTTAATTGCTTGTTCTGCCTGAGGGTTCCTTTCTATCCTTGTTCTTGAGATTGTGGTCTCTTTTTTTCTCTGTCTAGAATATCTTTTAGTACTTTTTAAATAAAAATATGGAACACTTCACGAATTTGCATGTCATCCTTGCGCAGGGGCCATGCTAATCTTCTCTGTATCATTCCAATTTTAGTATATGTGCTACCGAAGTGAGCACTATGATGCTGTTTTTAAATCTTCAATTTCTAGTTGTTCAATGCCAGTGTGTAGAAATCCAGTTGGTTTTTATATATCAGCCTTGTGTGTTGAAACCTTGTTAATGTGTTTCATTTGTTTTAGTATTTCAGGAGTGAAGGACTCTTGATTATTTACATTGGGTACCCAATTATTCTACTCATTTGTCTTTGAGTTAATGAGTTTTGTATTCTTCTGTGTCCCATCTACAGATAAATCTATCCAATGTATTCTAAATTTTAGATATTGTATATTTCAGTTGCAAAATTTTTTCATAGATTTCATAGCTCTATTAAAATTCTCCATTTTCATCTATCTTTTCATATTTTCCTGTTGCCATATTTAAAATAGTTAAGATGTATGTATGCATTATGTATGTTTCCCCTTTTCCCTGGTTATCAACAACATTTTTTTCCTCTGCTCATTGTGTAAGTTTTGATTATTGGCCAGGTATTTCGTTTACATTATTTTCTCCAGAAGAGGTTGCTGATATCTACAGTTACTGAGGAAGTTGAACTGTGTCATTGCTAAGCTGCAATTTTAGTTAGACTTGGTCCATCTCTACTTTGTCCTTGCTTCTTGAGCATGGCCTTTTTTTTGGTACCGAGAATCAGACTCAGGACTTCAAGCTTGCCAGGCAGGTGCTATGCTGCTGAGCTATGTCCCCTGCTGAGCGTGGCCTTCTTAACATTTGTTTATAAGCTTTGCAAGTCTTTGACTCCCTAGACCTTTAATATTCAACTTTTCCCTTCAGTGTCTTTTTTCTTTTCATTATTAGTTCTTATTGATTTAAAAAATACTGGGTTTCAATGCCTGCATTTTGATTATATCCATCTTCCCTACTACCCTTCAGAGTTTTGGGTGCAGTCCTTTATTGTCCTATTGCATGCTGCTTCAAAAACCGGCAAATACCTTGAGTTCCACACTTTCTCCCTCCCTCGAGAAGAACTCTTGTTTCCTAAGCATGCAAGAGCACAGTGATTTCACCCACTTCCCCAGCCTAGCTTCTTCCATGGGCCTGGCTCTCCCAAGGCTTTGGATTGCAAACTGTCCTTCTCTGTCGCCTCAGCCTGGAAAGTTCTGCCTCTGAAGATTTTGAGCTTAGGTCTTCATTTCATCCACTCAGATGTTGGACCTTTTTCTAAGGTCTAGAGAGGGAAGAACTGTTTTTGTTTGTGACTGGTCCCTTCCTCTTCACTGCCCTTGAGTTCTAAACACCAGGAGACCAGATTTCACTTTGCTTTTCTCCATCAGCTCCAGAGCTCTTACACTGCCCCCTCTCAGCAAACCACCTATAGGGAAATATGGCTTCAGATCTCTAAATACCTGTGTCATGCCAATTTCACGATCATTAAGGACTTGTTGGTTTTCCTCGTACTTTAAAAATCCCTCTGCCTACCCCAAGCTAGATCCTCTATCTGTGCCTATAGTGAGCAAAACTGAGTCCCCAGAGATCTCAACTCGCCAACATGGGCTACTCTCCTTTTGGAACTGTAGCTCTTTAGCCCAGGCTTCTTCTTTAGCTCTTTAATGTCTTTAAACATAGAACCTGTCCATAATGTTGAAGTAAATGTAAGGACCTGATGCTATTAGTGTAATCTTTGTAGGACTAGAAGTTCTACTTACATTATTAGTTTTAATTATTTTAATTTTTATTTCTTGAATTTCTTTTTTGCAATATGTTTTTGCTGGGGTTTTTTTCCCAAGGTGTTTTTCCACTCTCTTAATGTGCCTGTTTGACTGTGAGCTGCTCATCTTCTTACTTGGAAAATTATTTATAGGAAGTTCTTTGGTGACTAAGACGAAGGAGCAGCCCTCCAGAGAGGACCTGCATTTGCCTCTGTGAGGTACATGGGGAACTACTTGTCCAGGGTTACTTTAAAGTAGAATCACACTGTGAGCCTTTTGGAGATCATAGATGGAGTGAATTGAGGCTGCAAATCTATTAGAGATTTTGTTTTGTGATTCCAGCTCCTCAAATACTTTTTTATGTTTCTTTTTACTTCCCTCTTCTGTTCAGTGCCAAGGAAAATTCCCTTGCATTCTGTTGCAGATGATGGAATGGTTTGCTCAATCTTCCCCTCTTGGATAGGCCCTGAGCTCTCACACCTTCCTCCCAAGATCTGTAAGGTAGCCACAAGCAAAGGTCAAGGTACCTTGGTCTAGTGAGTGATCTGTTTTAGTTGCCTGCTTGCTTGCCTGTCTTGGTGCTTGTTTGTAATCAGGTGTTGACAGGTAGTTCCTTATAGCCTTCTCATTCTTTGATGCTTTTGAGGAGATTAAATAGTAAATAGTGCAAATAAAATAACATTTGCCGTAGTATTTCTAGTTTCAATATTGTTTTCAGCAGGAGGAGTTCAATAAGAAATTTCAACAAGACCTTCCTATATTGGAAAATAGTGTATTACCTAAGTCACTGAATTGTCAATCCTCCTGCCTCAGCCCCCCAGAGTGCTGGGATTACAGGTGTGCACCACCATACCTAGATAACAATGTATTACTTTTTAATCATTGATTTTTATCCAAATAACTTAGGTACTACTTATAAAAAATACCTTAGAAACTTAAGTGTGAAAAGTTCTTTACTCTCCTCCCCTCTCACTTTCATTTCCCAGGAGAAACCACTTGATTTCTGAATTTTATTATTATTGACAGCATCAGAATAAATCTTTTATGAAATTTGAATGTATTGATTATTCACTGTGTGACAGTGATGGAAAAATCCAGCTTTAGCAAATACCAACTGTACAGTGTATGAGGAGTTAAGTATTTTCTTTTTTGGTAGTATGAGTATAATATTTTTATTCTATATTACATTTAGAAATGTTTAAATAAATGCATGTCTGAAAACCTCTAAAGGAAGTGGTACTTGGGAAAATTATTTCATTTCACATCTTGTGTATGAGGTTAAGTTAGCATATTTTGTGGAAAGCACAACAATACCTACCTTGGGTTTGTATGAGACTGAGTCATGCAATCTCCAAACAAAGGGGAATTATTAGCTGTTATTAACTAGTGATATGGTCACGAGCTTTAGGAATGCTTCTGAGACTAACTATCCATTTTCACAGCAAAACGACTTAGAACATGGAAATTTTACTCAAGTTTAAAAGAAACCCATATAACCTGTTAGTGTGGAAGGACGTTTTGATTAATATGCACTGGGATCGACGTAGTGATTCTTGACCTTGGGTTTGCAGACCTTAGGATTTTACCTTTGCAACAACAGTGATCATAGCCTTATTCATCATATTCCCAGTGGGATTCAAACCACAGAGGTTAAAGGTCATTGGTTTGGGATAAGTACATCGGAAAGCATGGTTCAGCGCATAAACTCCATGAAATTTGAATGTATTGATTATTTGAATGTATGGGTTATTTCTTGAAAGAGTTTAAGGGCAAACTCTTCCTCACAAATGACTCCTTCCAAGATCCACATTTCCTCATTGCCACTGCAGCGATACTTAGCATTTGACTGTTCTTCACACAAAATGTCTTTCAAGCTGCACAGGGCTTGAAACAAGGGAGAAGTAATTGTGGGATCCTGGCTGGCAGAATTTCAGCCTAGGCAGAGAAGAATGAGTGAGGAATTGACATATTGCAGGCTGACTCTCATGCGACTTAATTTGAAAAACTGTTCAGTCAGTCCTTCGATTTCTTAGAGAATTTAAAATGCTCTAGTTCTCTGATTTTTAAAAGGGTCATAGTTATTGCTTGAGGTGTTAGACAGGAAGCATGGACATAAAAATGTGCTTGATGGAAAAACTTGTTGAAAAGGGTTTGATGTTGTTAAAGTGGAGATCATCATCTTAAATTGAATACCAAGAAGTCAACTTGGTAGACTTTATAAAAAAATTAGTGTGAGATGACTAAAGAAAGCCACTGTAATTGCACTAGCAGCTCATAAATCCCATGCATTTTATTTTAGAATGACAGCTCTTTGCTTTAATAAGCTACCTAAAATGTAAGGTTACTCTAATAGCATTATGATCTGACTGCATCCCTGTCTCTTTTTATTTCCTTAAAAACCGGCATGGTAGCCCAGGTTAAATACCTTTGGGTATTCCATGTTCTGTGCGACTCCCGTGTTGATGTTCGTTTTTATTATAAACAATCCACCCAAATTTGCAACAATAGCTCTGAAAAATCCCTAATTAAAACAAATTTCAAGGTTAAGCTATTTTTATTCATGCTTGAAAACACCAATACTTGTAGCTTTTTAAATTAATAACAGCGTGGTAAGCATATTTCAAAACCAGGAAGGCAGAAATTTGTGTTTATGAAAGCCAAAAATTAGTCTTGCAGTGCTTTGGAATGTGCTTAGTAATTAATTATAGGTGATGTGTGTTATACGAAGCCTTGAAGATTTTGGTGAGAGGTGGAAAGGGCCCTTATGCATTTCATTTCTGATATAATCCCTTTCACTCTCAGAGGGGATTAAGGTTTAATAAAAAGGAAAAACAGGAGGATGTAGTCTAAGAATACTAATTCATAATTTTAACTCTGCCAGAATGAGATTCTGTAATAAATGGTGGGTTGTCAGTTGCTAAATCATGAAATATTACAGAGAGGGAAAAGACAACATACTCGTTCACAACATGGCTCGTTGTGTTAGAACTGTTAGTGGTGGGGGACTCTGCACTTGTTAATCATTTGTGTTTTTACATCGCTGTTTGTAATTACAATTAAACAGATGGCTTCACAAAAGATAGTGTGTCCTTAGCAATTAAAACCATGGCAAGCAGCTTTTCCTCCTCCCTAACATACAATTAAACTGAATAGAATCACATAACCCAGGGGGCTCTTCAGAAGAAAGGGTCTGTGTGGATTCCAGTAGGTTAGTATTCCGTTCTCCCAGCCCTGTCATCCTGACCCCTTGCCAAACTCACAGCTCTGCAGCTGGGAGAGAGCTCCCAAACACACGTGCATTTTATGAAGTAGTTTTCTTTTCTCTGCTTTCTCTCCACATCTTATTTTTGCCATGTCGGGACCAAGAGAATATGTTTTTAAATGGTGTTTTTGGAAGAGTCTTCCACAAGCGTTGAGGGTGCTACATCTAATAGAACTAGCTAAATTCTGGGAGATCAGCTAGTGTGTGAAATTTCTCAAGGATACGAGAAAATTAACCTTTTGGGTTTTTTTTTTTTCCTTATTTAGAAAACTGATGTTGACATGTTTGCTTGAGAAAAAAATTTCTCTCATTTCAGGGTATGTTTAGTTGTCTTTCTGTTACTATCATGAATAACTGAGATGAATCAACTTAAAAAGAGCAAAGATTTATCTGAGCTCACAGCTTTGGAGGTTTTAATCCATGACAGATAGTTCCCACTGCTTTAGGCCAGGGTGACTCAGGACATCTTGGTGGGAGCCCTTGGTGGAGAAGAGCCAGTTTGCCTCATGGCAGGATGTGGAAGAGAGAAAGAGGAGACTAGTGTTCTATATTCCCTTCAAGGGCCCACCCCCAATGACCTAAAGCCTCCCACTAGGCTCCGCCCCCTAAACACTCCACCTTCTCCCGGTAGTGTCATAGGCTGGGGACTAAGCTTAACCCATGGGTCTTTAACTCTGCTGGAGTCAAAGGACTCTCTTACCAGATTCCCCCTTGGGGGACCTTCAAGATCAAACTACAGAACAGGGTTTTTATTAAAAGAAAATAGAGTTTATTTTGGGTTCTAGGAAAATCAGTTTATCACTATTTTGTAATTCCTATTACAGCACATTTTTAGGAGATTTTTAATAAAGATGCAGCACCTCTACAGAGTCTTTCACTAGGTGAAATGGGGCTTTGTGGCCGGTGGTTTCTCCCTTGAACCAGATCTCGGCAGTGTGAATGACTCTCCCCCAGCGCGGGGGAGTTGGAGCCTGCTGAGGTCTATTCACAGATGAAACCTTGGAAATGTGTTTTGTTTGTGTGAGCATAAAAAGGCCCAAGTATACTTTCAATGATTTTAGGTGCAGGCTTTTTGCGCCAACAAGTAAGCAGTTACTTGCTCATGTAATTAACCATCTGCACCTTATTATGGGGGTGCAGCTGGCTAATTATGCTCAGAGCCATAGGGCAGGTTCAACCGTTCATCTGCAGAGGAAATGTATTTGCAGAAAAGGACACTGACCTTTTAAAATTTAACCAGTTTACTGTGAGGTCACCTCTCACAGGTTCTTTTTTTCAGAAGTGAAATTCATATATATATATATATATATGATATATGATATGTGATATATGATATATATGTGTGTGTATGTATATATGTGTATGTATATATATAGTGGTATATATATATCAAATTTTTTTGGTTACTCATTTTAGAGAGTAGTACATCAATATGCATGTACATGTATGCATGAACTTATCTAAATGAATGAACTTGGAGCATTATTGAGGCTTTAAATGAGATAAATGTAATAACCCAGTTCAAATCACTTTCAGAAAGTGTTCTGTATTAGTTTTTACTGGATGGATTGAGAGCCTAACAATGCTAGAGAGGAGAATCTTCAACTTTAGTATGAGTCAAATTAATGGTCAGTGCTAATTCACTGCATATTAAGCATTGTAATAGGTAGCTTCTTCTATTGTACCATTTTCTCACTCTGTAAGCCCAATAACTAAAAAAATCTGTAGAACAAGAGTTGAGACAAAAAGCAAGGGATACCCAGAGCTAACTGGCATAGTGGAGAGAACCTTGAGGTGGGGGTTGTGGAAACCATGAGCTCATTTTGGTTCTACCTTAGCACATTTCCACGTCAAATGCCTTAACCCCCCACAGAGAGTGGATCCAAAAGGCTTTGCAAGCCAGTATACCTGTTTGGAAGTAGTATTGCCTGGGTTCTATTGTGAACCTTCTGGAGCAGTATCTCTTGGGTGAGATTGGGCAGTCTTGAGTCATTTAGGAGAAACTGGGTTGCATATTTTTAACATTTTCTGAGTTTTAAGAAATATTTAATATTTTAAATAAATGCAGAATCTTCCTTGTGAAATATCCCATACATGTATGGAGCATATATGTTCCATCTTACAAAGAATTATAAAAGAAATAGAGGTATAATATCCACCTGGATCAAGATTAGAATGGGAACATCCTGGAAATCCCTCCCTCTCAGCATAGAGGTAATTGTTATCTTGTCTTTCATGATAATCATTTTTGGTTTCTAACATAGTTTTACCAGTTTATATGCATTCCTTAAAATACAGTCCAGTTTTTCTGTTTGAGATTTATATTAATTGAGTCACATTATTCACGTTTTGTGTTATTTTTCTCTCATATTAATGCAAAATTCACCCATATGTTGGTCTGGCTGCATGTCATCTTGATTTATTTGCAACATTCTATTAAAGGAATACAATTTACACGTTGATAGAAACATAGATTGTTCCAAAAATTCCCCTACTATGCATACCAGCACTATGAACAGACTTGCTCATGTATCCAAGGCACAAATATGTACACATTTCTCTGGGCTATGTAACAGGTCAAAAGATAGGATATGTATATCTTGAAGTTTACTAAATAATAAAAATACTGTTTTCTTAAGTGGTTTTACCCACTTGCATCCCATCAGCCAGTGTATACAGGGGCAGATATTTGCCTTGTATGTTTGTGTTTGCTTATTTCTGACTATGTGTTACAGGATTTTTTTATTATGATACAGAAAGGCAGTGTACAAAATGATTGGACTCAAATTTTGCCCATTTGGTAGATGTGTAGTTGTACTGTTTAGTTGTACTGTTTTTAGTTGTACTATCCTGGTTTTTTATAAAGTTGCTCGTGTTTCATATATTCATTTGTTGTTTGGATACTCTCTAGTAAAGTGCCCATTGTTGGTTTTTCTTTTTCTTTTTTTTTTCCTATTGGGCTGTCTCCTTTTTTCATACAAGGCAGGGCTTCTTCAAACATTCTAGTACGGGGATTTGTTGGCTTTGTGTTGCAGGTATCTTCTCCCACTTTGGAGCTCGACTTTTGATATTTTTATGATGTCTTTTGATACGACATGACTATGTGGTTTATAACTTAATATAAACTTATAAATATTATATGTGTTCATAATGATATAGCTTAATGAACACGCATTCCTAATTGAATGTAGTCAGACCTATCTTTGTCTTTATGGTTAGTGAAGAGTTCCACTCTCTAATGAAGGTCTTCTCCCAGATCACTTTCTAAATAGCTGCTGGTTTGCTTTTCATACTTAGATTTAAAGTCTACCTAAAATTATGCATGTGATGTAAGGCAGGACTGAGATCCTCCCTTTTCTTATATGGCTACTTCATTGTTTCAGCATCATTTACTGATAAATATATTATTTTCCTACTGTTCTAGTTCAACTTAGTTTTTTTTTTTTTTCATTTGGTGCTAGGACCATGTACAAAGATAGGATATGTATATCTTGAAGTTTACTAGATAATGAAAATGTTTCTGAACTCAGGACCTTGAGCTTTCCAGGCAGGCACTGTACCACTGAACCATTACCTGACCCCATTCACCCTAGTTATAAAACAAGAATTAAACAATGTTAGCTGTCATTCTGTTCATGCCATACATAAACATGTACACACATACATACCTGTAATTAGGGGAATTTATATTAGCAAAAATGAGAAAAATTATATTCCCATGCACTCATCACCTGTCTTAAACAATATTGCCACTGTGATTTCATCTAATCTTCATCTTGCACCCCTTTTGAAATTTTGCTGAGGCATTTTATGGAAAGTGCTAGATTGCCTATCTTTTTACAGACAAGAATTTTTTAGTAATAAAAATTAGTACCTGTCTTAGTTACTTTTCTCTTATTTCTGGGATAAAACACCTCATGTGCAGAGTTAAGGAAGGAAAGGTTTGTTTAGCTCACAGTTTGTAGAGGTTTGAGTCTGTAGTCAGTGGGCTCTGAGACAGGGTGGCACATAGCAGAGGGCAACAGTTCATGGCTGAGGAAGACAGCAAAGGCAGCCAGAGCAAGAGGGGCATAAGGGAGGAGCAGCCTCTTGCCCGTCCTTATAGTATGCGGGCTACCTGCTTCAGGGCAAGTGTAGCACTCACACTGCCAATTCCAGCACTAGAGAATGAACCAGTCACAAACTCTAGATTCAGCCACCCCCAAAAAACCTGCCCCCATGACCACATGAGGCTTTGGGGGGACATTCAGACATAAACTATAATAGTACCGCTACAAAATTAAAAGTAACTTCATAAATCATCTAATACAATCATGTTCCATTTTCCTGATTGTCTCTGAAATTTTTTTTTTAAATGTTCTTGGTTTGATCAAATTACTATCCCAAAAGGTCTAAAAATTCCATTTTCTTTTGATTTTTTTTTTCTGTCTTTTTGAGACAGGGCCTTGTTATGCAGTTCAGGCTGGCCTTCAGTTCACTTTGTAGCCCAGGCAGGTCTCGAACTTGCAAAGATCCTCCTGCCAAAGCCTCCTGAATGCTGGGATTACAGGCATGTGCCACAATGCCCAGCTTCCATTTGATTTATAGTCCCTAAATTTCTCTTTCTCTTTCTCTTTCTTTAGCTTATTATAGAAAACTTTAACCATATACTGAGTTAGACTGGTGTAATATGTTCCTACACATCCATCATACAACTTCAATGGTTAAGATAATAAGGAACATTTTTAAACAACCAGAAGACCATTGTCACAACTTAAAATGAACAATCATTCCCTGGTACCACAAAATATCTAGTCACTATTTACATTCCTCAAATCTTGTCTCACAATGTTCTTAAACTATTGGTTCTATATGGAGCATGATCCAAAATAAGTTTCAGATGTTGCATTGAATTTGTGGAGCTCTTAGTTTCTCAGTTTCTAATTCATCATTTTCATTTTCTTATAGTTTTTTTCCATTTGTAGAAGAAATAAGGTTAGAATTTCCACATTCTGATTGTTGTGGTTTTGTGGTAAAATTTATAATTTAACATTTCTCTGTAGTTTTTATAAGCTGGAATTAGATCTAAAACTTTTATCAGATTTGAAATCTGGCATTTCCTCAAAAGAATAACTCACGGTGGTATGTACCTCCTATTCTATCACATTAGGAGAAATATATCATCTAGTTGTTTTTCTTTTAATGATTTTAAGACTGATTATAGGGTTCCGGTGTTATCAGCCTAAGTGATTGATTATAATAGTTTCCTTTAAAAGTCCATCCAGTGGAGGAAGTCTTAAATCCTTCTCAAGGGTGGCAGTGTGATGAGTTTTCAAATGCTGTCATTTCTTGTGCATTCATCAGTTAGAATTTTTCTCTCTGGATCAATTTTTTTTTCTCATTTACTATTTTGCTACCATGACATACATTCATATAGAGCTGCTTTCTTAGTTTTTCCATCTACGTATCTATCCCCCTCCAAAATAATAAATTACTCCTCCAGTGCAACCATCAAAGCAGACTGAGTTCAGTTTAATTTGAATTAGTGTATATTGATGGATTCCTTCTTTGGCCGGTGGAAGAGCCCTTCAATTTGGCCTTACGTCCTTTCTTTTTGTTTTTGCACAGCTTTTGATAGTTTTCTTAATTTCAGGAATGACTGTGTGTTTCAGGCTCATTGTTTCAACTGTTTATTTGCCTCTTCAATCTCTTCAATCATTTGCGCTCTGTTTTTTGAGTTCACTGACTGGAAATTCATCCTGTCTAGTGTGTAGTTTGTTTGGGGAGTTAAGAATTTTTGGAGGCATCTTGTTGCCTTGTTGTTACTGTTTAGGCCTAAAATGTTTCCCCAGAGTCTCATGTATTTGGAAAGTGATTGGAGTACGGGGCTGCTGCCCTCGTCACTGATGAACTTGTAGCTGCCTTATTGTTGGGAGGTGGGCCCTGGTTAGAGGGATGTGCCTAGGAAGAATGTGTTCTCACCTTCAGCTTCTCCCTTCGGTCTCTGCTTCCTGGCTGAGCTGCTGTCCCCCACCATGCCTGTCCTCCATGCCATTTGTATCCTGGAGCCAGCCAGCCATGAACTAAACTCACTAAAACCTGTAAGCAAAACAAACTTCACCTCCTTCAAGTTGTGGGGTGTTGGAGACTGTGTTCAGCAGTGAAAAAGCTAACCAGTACAAATTTGTTCGTCATTATTATATTTGGGGGTTGAGGGCTATAGATGACAGAAAACTCTGCCACCATAGTAGAGATGTTACTTCCTGTGTTACATTCTTGGCTTTAGGAAAGACCAGTGCGCTGACACCTACTAGGCCTATCCAGAGTACTAGAATTTGTCCCTATCACTGCATTTTGCTGAGTTCACCTAAAATGCTCCATGATGTGGTAGCACTAATGAGCAATGGCTGGCAACTCTGTTTCTCAGGTAGAATCACCCTGGTTATCTCCACCTCAATTTGCCGAGCAGCTGGGCCTCAGAGGAACATTACAGCACCCAGGCCGTGTGGACTGTTTACTTTTCACCTAGGCACAGGGACAGACACTTGCCTTGTGCTTTCATGCTTGCTTATGTCTGACTGTGTGTCATTCATTGTCCTTGAAATATTATTTTGAGGGCTTCTTATTTTTTGAGGTCAAGGATAATGATGGCTTCTTCCATGTAAGATTTATATTTGCTTCTTCCAACTCTCTCTTTAAATCTGGGACCGCCCTAAACCTATTTCATAGCTTGAAGTTCTCTGGCTAATTTAAGTGGCACCAACCCAAACAGCAAATTTGGATGAGAACTAATTCCGACTCTTGGGCATTGTCCTCCTTGGTTTTCTTTTTAGTTTGTTATTCTGTTCAGCACCATGATGAGTTTTACTGTGGCTTGCTGGGGATGGGGATGGGATGGCCAGCTTAAACTTTGAGTCCCAGCCTAAGGTAGAGAAGTCCTCCTATCACGCTCTTATCTTGAGCAGGCAGTCAGTAATTAGTGACTTCTATCTCATTGCCCAGTTAAGCCACCAAAACTGAAGCCCCGTATTTTCTGGATCAGCAAGTGCCTTCAGGGTACAAGTGGCTATGGTGCTACAGTGCTTTGCTTTCTTCTCTGGTGCTTAAGTTCCTTTAGGGTTTGGCCTGGTAATTGCTTCCTATCTTGACAGCTCTTTAATACTTTTAAGAAGACTAGGTTTTTCTTTCACCCAGGGTTTTCAGTTGTGTTCACATGGATGGATGGTTTAACTGTTATTTGCCATTACTAGAAATGGAAGTCCTCTTTAATTTTAGAAAAGTTATTGTTGTCCTTATTTGAGATGGAGGCTAGCTACAAATATTTTTCATGCTTTTAATCAGAATTGATCTGTCCAGACCTTGTGAAAGCAGCACACTTAAGAATTTTCTAGTCAATATTTACCAACCTGATAACTGAAAGAAGAAAAATGGCTCTGTTATGTGCCAGACAGCTCAAGTACAGTGTTACAGTGTGCAACCAATCTCTGTCAGGGGCTTCATTACTGAATTCTGTTGTGACAGCCATCCAATGTGAGTTAAAAGAACCGCATCTGACATTTTAATAAAAGGCGGACATGCCACGTTTAACAAGTAGCTACTAGTGAGGATATACGAGCTAGTGGTCAGCGTGGAAAGCACTCAGCTGAGAAGGGTCAAAGGAGTTGGCTGTTCTCTCGCTTCTGGGAATGGCCACATCCCTAATGGCTGACAGAAACTGATGAAAGCCCGAGGCCCTTTCTTTACCGATGTCAGTGGGATTCACGGCAGGGTCGATGAGTAACTCTAAATTTTCTCTTGTTTGTATAGCTGGCTTTATTAAAATGGTTCTAGACGTTTTCTGTGAGGGGAAATCTGAAACCCCGGTGTTATTTTATGGTTAACAAATAAGATCAATTTTTACCAATGCAAATTAAGTTGTTAATATTTTCAGGAAGTGCAGGTAAAACATATCAACTTTCTGATCCTTAGAATCTGAAAATGAATTATTTTGTTTTAGACAAACATTCAATGAGTTTGGACTCACACAGCTGGACTCTAAGATCTTTTGATATCTGTACATTTTTGCAAAGATTTTCCTATGTACTAGTTACATTCAAATGTGGGCTTCATACAGTTAAAATGATTTGTATATTTAGTTATTTTCCTGGGTTACCTAATCCAGATACGCAGGGATTTTTAATAATTTCCAGCTGTCCAGGCATTATAAAATATGGTTGCCACCCTTGACACAGATTAATCAGTCTGTACATCACATGCACAGGTACAAAACTCTAAGCTTATTCTCTACTAAACAACCTGCTTGGAAACAGCAATTCACACCATTTCATAAATTTTGGGTAAATGCATGATTCTGATAAATATGGAAATTATTGGAAGTGTTGGATTTCAAGTGACAGAAACTTACTTCACTAAAACTTAATCAAAATAAATTAATCTATTTAGTTAGGATACTACAGTGTCTCATAGTATCAAAAGATGAGCCATAGACACGTACTATGATTCATTTATAATTATCTTTTATCTCCTCCTCCCATCCACCCACACATCATCCATCCTCCTGTCTGCGTGACTTTATTCTATAGAAAGGATTTCTCCATGTGGTTGGAAAGATAAGTGGAAGTAGACTTAAATTCATTTTAGCCCAGCAAGTCCAAAGAAGGAACTTCTCTTTCTCAGTGTTCATCTGTCATTCAAGGGAAGGATTCTAACTGGCATTATTAGGGTCACACATTCACTCTCATCATCAATTAGAGGGAAACAGAATACTGTCACTGATCATGGCTGCCCACTCCTCTGGACAGGGAAGTGGATTCCTACCAGGAGGAAAATGGAGTGGAAGCAATTATACTAGATAGCCAAAAATAATTCCTCAGCAATATATATTGTTAAAAGGGATTAAAAGCTGTTAAACAGTATTGCTACCCGAGACCATAATCCTGAATCCAAATAAATAGAATTAAATAGAGTTGAGGAAATAATCTACTAAACTCATTCTAGGCATATAAAAAGGTATTTTTCTTATGCTAGAAAATTGCATAGATTAGAGGCACTATTACAGCAACTGAATAAAAATGTAATTTAATTAAGGCTTGTTGCAAGTGGCTGGAAAAGAAATGAATATACCCAAGATTCCCTTTGCTAAGTTTCTTTCACAGAGAGATCATCAGAAGAGGTGGAGGAGAACTGACTTGTTTGTTTATGCTGCACTGCAGGAGGGCGGCGTTATATCTATTGGCTATAGTAAAATATGAGTAACCCTTCATTGATTGACGGTTGGATTGAAAGAAATTTTAGTTAGCAATGAATGGTAATTCCAGTATTTCTTCTTCATCATGGATTTCATTTTCAATAAAAATGATATGAATTGCTCACCATTCATTCATAAGAAGTTTATAAAATAAATTACCTTGACCGGTGTGCGTGCGTGCGTGTGTGTGTGTGTGTGTGTGTGTATTTTGAAGCAAATACTCCAAATTGGCATCCATAATGCATAGTAGTTGTATAAACCAAAGCATTCTCACTGTACATTTCTGAAAGCCTATCAGCCTTTCAGATTCTGCTAGTGACAGAATTAATGGCATATAAAATAGAAGTTATTATATTTTGTAAGGCAAACATGACTTTCAAATAACTTGTCTGTCCTGTTTAAATGAGGATATTTGACACATTGAACAAGAAGATCAAAAATTGCTTTTTTCAGTTACGGCCTGGATGCCTATTCTAGTTATTCATGCTATGGTAATACATGGCAAGTAGTAGACGGACTGCAATTATTTATAAAGAATTCACTTTTTGCAGAGAGTATGATCACAGCACACAGCTCGGATGATGCTGTGTCAAGGGATGTTAATTGGCTCAGCTAACTCAAAAGTTCCTGGCTGGATCTAAGGGTTCAAATGGTGTCATCAGAGCTCAGTTTCTTGCCGCTGCTTACATTTGTGTGGCTTCATTCTTGAATAGCCGCTCGCCCCCTAGGGGCAAGGGAGCTGCCAGTGGCCGCAGCTCTTCACCCACTGCTTAGGCAGTGGCAGTTTGTAGCAATTCCAGTAAAGTCAGGCTTTGACTGGTTTTACTTGGGTCCTCTGTTCTGTCCTGAACCAATCACTATGGCTAAGGATGGATGTGTAATATTGATATAGGCTGCTAGTGGATCAAGGTAAGGGTGGGATATTCCCTGAAGTATTGTTCCAGAAAGGGGAGAGGCATTGCATTCCCAGCAAGGGGGGATAGATAAATACAGGGTAGTAAACATTTCAATTATTTTTACCTGAAGAGCATAACACTGGGTTCTACAAACACATCCCTTGTATGTTTCTGCTGTAAATTTTTACTTTAACATAATAGTGGAGAACTAGGTGTCTCAGTACCTTCGCATAAGGGATGCAGGAAGCAGTCTTTGCGCTTACCCACTTGGTACGATGAAAGGCAAGGTGTGTGCACCTGTGCAAAAGTGTCAAACCAGGCTTTTCACTGACATCTTGACAGGCTTGGTATATGTTTACTGGCATATCATAGAGGGTATAATATACCCACACCATTCTAGGATTTGTTTTTTTTTTAAGTTTTCTTTTGATTTTTCTAGTAGAAGTAGCCCAATTCTGAGCCGGGGGTGGTACACACACCTATAACTCCAGCACTCAGGAGGCTGAGGTAGGAGGATCTCTGTGAGTTCAAGGCCAGCTTCGGCTGTTTAAGCAAGTTTAAGATCAGCTTTCACTACATAGTGAGACCCTGCCTCAAAAAACAAAAAACAAGGAAAAACCAACAAGTAGCCCGATTCAGCAGGAAGGCACATTAAAAAGCAGATTTGCAAGTTTTGGTTCACAAATGCTTTTGTTTGTGAACAATTTGGTTTGCAAACAGAAGCATTTGGAAGAAAATTTGTTTTCATTTGCAAACTCTGCAGTGGGTAGCAGATATGGCCGTGGCCATCTTTCCTGGACAGACGTAAATGTGATCAGCTTGTCCAAAGTTGTGGAACAAATTAAGTTTGTGAGCCAAGGTACTACTGCAGATGATAGGAAGGTGGGAGGTAGATCTTTCTTTTTTTTTTTTTATTTTAAAAAAATACAAGTACAAAAACATATTGACAAACAGACACCAATTAGCATAAAAAATAGTACAATCACAACTAATCTATAGACAAGGTGATATGATCTCAACAGTGGTTATTGCTTTATCCATTGATATCTTCGAAGTGTAAATATATAAGCCCATATACAGACATGCAAATTTAGTCAGA
>PVLD010014723.1:0-51253 GCA_004027595.1 Dinomys branickii | reverse complement strand
CTTCTTTGTCTCTCTTGATTGTTTTTGGTTTGAAGTTTACATTGTTTGCAAACATTATAGCTACCCCTTCTTTTTTCTTGGGACCTGTTGCATGGAGAATTGTCTGTATGTGTTAGCCTGAACACACACTTCGAAGATATCAATATGCAAAGCAGCAACTATTGGTGTTTTTTTTTTTTTTTTGGCTTTGGTTTTTTTTGTGTTTTTCTGTTGTTGAGAGGATTAATTGTCGGACCAATTTTGCATGTCTGTATCTGGGTTCATATATATATATATATATATATATACACTTCGAAGATATCAATAGGTAAAGCAACAACCACTGTTGAGCCCGTGTCACCTTGTCTGTAGATCAGTTTTGATTGTACTATTTTTTATGCTAATTTGTGTCTGTGTGTTAATATGTTTTTGTGCTTTTATTTTTCTAAAAATAAAAAAAAAAAGAAAGGGCAGGACTCAGCACGAGAGCACCCTCTCAGATCAGTTGTTCGTGTCAACACATCTGAATTGCTGCCCGAGTTAATCCTTTCAACTCTGAGACAACACCAAAACAATTAAGTATATCTATATATAGTGAACAGCTCATTTTACACCAAGCCTGTATTCTTTTTCAGATTTAAGTTGTTTTATCTAAGCACGTAAGTTCCACATCCGGATAAAAGCAGACTTCCTTCCTCCCCATTCCCTGGTGTTCAGCCGTTCCCTGGTGCTTGCCACAAGGGTAGAGCCTACCTTCGAGCTCTTCTCTCTTCCCTGTATCCAGTCTGTGTTGATTTTCTGTGGTCTCATCACTATATGGTTTCTTAGGTAAACCTCCAAATATAATGTCTACTTAGCAGAAGTTAAAAAGCTATGTCACTAATACGAGAAAGTCTGCAAAAAAATATGAAAATTATTTTTACTCAATAGAATCACTTATAAATATAGGATGCAAAGCTCTGCTCTGGGTGCGAATAATGAATTCCTTTTCTTGTTCATTTAGGAAACATTGATGTATGTGTGCCATCCACAGCTAGCGTTTCAAAATACACGAAAAATCAAGGTCTTAAAACAAAACCTCTGAAACAGGAGTTAGCTATTTTAAGAACATCTTGACCAAATAAATCCTATAAACTTTACCTTTTCCCAGAATTGTGATTCCATGAATATATTTGTCCACTTCCTGTCAGTCCCTAAGTAGTGATAGTTATATAGGAAACCTTTAATCTGTAGTTCTTGATTGATTCTGCCTAAGGTGAAATAAATTTCCACAACAATTTTTATTAATGTATTCCTTGAGGGCCTTCATGTTCAGGACATGTACTGTGAATATCAGTTATCTTTCTTTTCCTCACCAAGAAACATTAATCAATACCAAGGAAGATATGAATCCCTGTATATATTAACTTAAAATCCCAGAAAAGCATGGATTTACACACTGCTGTCTTTTTTTTTTTTTTTTTTTTTTTTTCACACACTGCTGTCTTAAGATCCAGTGTCTGCCTTCTACCGTGGTTATATTTGCATCCATGAAGGGAATGGTCATTTCTTAATCAGAAGAGAATCTTGGGGCTAAAAAACTAAATAAATAAACTCTGTTTCTGGTACTGTTGTTCACTTAAATGTGAATATTTTAAGCAAAAGCATGAACCATGATAATAAAATATCTTTATTATTTTTTATTTAACAAATTGATACGAAATACCTTGTTTTTATTTACCTTTCATGTTCAAAGAAAAAAATCATAAATGTCACTGCTGTTTGCATTTCTGTCCTAATTTTGTCTAGGGCAAAACTTTAAAAAATACTATAAAATCAGTAGTAATAAAATTTAAATTGATCAAAATGTTCAAAAAGTAAGTTCCTTTTATATATATATGTGACGGGTAAGTGGTATATGGTGAAAGGTTTTCATGCATAAGGAATTTTAAAGACTATCTGAAAAACTGAGCTTTAACATGATAGATTAAATAATATTTGAGAATGGACCATGTCTGCTTTTACTCTCTATATACTAAAAATGTAAATGCCTGAATAAATGCTGAGAAAATGAATATGCCACAGAGTGAATGGTAGATGAATTGTAGCATCAATAGGACTGTTGACAGCCACTAAAATCTGGAGCAAAACTGTGTTTCATCATTATTTGTATCTGATGAACCTCCCATGACTGAAACTCAACACACCCTCCATCCCAGTTGAGCTGATTGCATTTTTATTTCTGGTTTTATTTCAGAAAATTATTTTTCTTCTCATTTCAGTTTGAATGGGAGGTATCTGGCTGGGACTCTGAGAGCCCTGTGCTCTGAGGAGGAATTCGGTATTTTTCTCAACATTCCTGCTTTAACCTCAATATTTTACATGGAAATTTTAATTACTTTGGAATTACTGGGAAAAATACTTTATAATTCCCAAAACGTATTTATAAATTCTCTATTTTTCATTTTTGCAGAGAAACAGCTGTAACAGTTTTTCTTGAACAACTGAACTGGTTGTTCTTCTTCACAGGTTCCTTGCTAAGCACAGGCAAAACTAGCCCCTTGATGATGATTTTCATTGTTTCATCTTTGGTACCATTTCTGCCTGTTTCCACTAATTTAAATATCACGGTACTTGTGAAAGAATGGGGACCATTTATCTGACTGAAAATATTTACTTATTATTACCTGTTAACCAGCATTGACCCTGCACATGGTACAATCTACACAAATACTAGGTGCAAGACAGACATAAGCATGGTTTTGAGCAAACCGGAGTATAATTTCTTCACATTATGGAAGGGCAGGTTGTTCTCTGAACTACTTAGAGTTTTACTGAATGTTAGTTTTTGAGTCTAAGATAATTCATTCAGTTTGCAGTGCAATTTCATGGGAAGGTACACACTGCACTTCTAAGCAGGATGTAGGAGATCTCATAAGGGTGTTATTTGGAGTTAGATATTGGTTTTAAGATCTGACCACCATATAAAATGAAGAGAGATGACTCACGTGTTATTAGGTATGCCCCAACCCATGGAAAGGCATCTTAATTGCTTGCTATTTGAAGATCTGATAGGGTAGAGCCTAAATGGGAACAAGATATTCTTGTGAGGCTTTAGAATCATTACAGTTTTTTCTGTAATGAGATAGAGATATTTTCTTTGGTCATTAATTTTGGATCCTGGCCATTATTTAGCAGAAATAGTTCTATGTGAAAACAGGAAACATTATCCTACTCTATTTTTGAGCTGGTACATCTAGTGCCTAATGGTTCCAACCTGATAAATGGTGAATGTTAGTTTATGTCATGAGAGAACTGTTTACTGCTGTTATGTAATAAATTAGTAGGGCATGGCCTTTGTGAGGGTACAATGATAGATGGACCTTAGTGACTCTATTAGTGTAAACTTCTCCAATTAGCTCATCTGTCTTTCAACTACGTACCCTCCTAACATTCTTTTTACTGCCTGTAGTTTACACTCAGTGCCTAAAGTATGCCCATCACAGCACATTTTCTGTAGTGAGCATTCCCACTGTGGGGAGCTTGAGAACACTGGTTTCAGGCACAACATTAAAGAAATCATGAGCTCTCTGTCTTGAAAGTAGTAAGGATTAAAACTGAGATGTGGTGACCTACTGCCTTGAGAGTTGCCTATGTATTGTGGCAGAGAAACAATTGCTTTCAGTAGGAGTTATATAAAATGCTTACATTACAAAACTGCAAATTCATCCCCAGGTATCTCCTCTATGATCAATGTCTATCTGCATTAATCTTACCATTGTATTGAATGGCAAAATATAAAACCATGTAGCTCTACAAAAAGGCATGGATCTGTTGCATTATTGATTATTTAAATAGTGAAATTTAACACTTTGCTTCCTGTTCTATGTGTTGTTCTCAACACCAGCAATGGAATTTTTTATTACGAATTTCAGTTGCTGCTATTTGAAGCAATTATCTCCCCTGGCATATTGTAATGAATAAATATTGCGAATTAGCTAACTGCCTGCCACTTAGTAGTAGCTGGTATGCGTAACTCCTACCTTGTTTTCACTTTAATATCAATTATAAATCTCTTTTTCTAGCAACATTAACAACAGAAAAATCAAATTTTAAACTGCTCAGAAATTTTCTAGGTAATTGTGGCCTGGGGACTCAGTAAGAGGCATTCCCTTACTGTCCATGGAGAGATAAAATCTAATGTGAAATATCATATTAAAATAAAGAAGGGAATTATTAAGAAATATTTCCACAGGTGCCATAAATGGTTTCGCCTATTTTCCTAATGGAGTTTGAGTCATTTGAAAGACTGTTTTACAGAGTTGGCAAAGCCAAATGTATACCCAGGAGAAATATCAGTGAGCTTTTATTTAATTTAAAATCACCTTAAACAAGAAGACTTGCACACTGGGATGGGCAGACCGAAAAATTGTGTTGGCCAAGGATTCTTTTGTGTTTATCTTTTAAAAAATCAAATGCCACATAGGAATTTGAATGAAGACACATTGCATATCAATTTTATGCATCATTTATGCAATAGCAACAACCACCACTGTTTACAGAACTAGAAAAAGCATTTGTAAAAATTTTTATGGAACTACAGAAATCTCAAAATATCTAAACCAATTTTACCCAAAAGAATAATGCAAGTGTCATTACACTATCTAACTTTAAAATATACTAAAAATATACAAAATTGCAGTGATCAAAGCAGAATATTATAGGCAGAAAAACAAATACCCACGTTGATAGAATAGAATGGAGAGAACGGAAGTAAACTCATGCTTCTACAGCTGAGTGGTTTTCCTGAAGGTACGAATGACATGAATTGGACAGCAAACAGTCTGGCCAATAAATGATGCTGCAAAAATGTAATACCCACATGCAGAAGAATGAAATACACTCCTATTGATCTCCAGTCACAAAATCAGGTCAAAGTACCCCAGAGAGTTAAATGTAAAATTTGAATTTATAAAACTACTATAAGAAAACATGGGAAAAACACTTCATGACATTGGGATTGGCATAGATTTTGTAGATAATATCCCCCAAGTGAAAGGGAAAATGAGGGTACATCAAATTAAAAAGCTTCAGAAAATCAAAGGAAGAATATTCAGAGTAAAGAGACAGCCTACCTAATGGGAGAAAATATTTGCAGGCCATATAAGAGGTTAACATCCAAAATCTTTGAGGAATTCAAAAATAACAAAATAGCAAAAAACAAAGTAACCCAATTTAAAAAAAAAGGGTAACAACCTAAATAGATGTTTCTCTAAAGAAGACACACAAAATTATCAACATCACCAGTCTCCAGGGAAATGCAGATCAGAACCTCAATGCTATATTACCTCGCGTGATAAAAAGTTGCAGTTACAGTAAAGACAAAAGATAACAAGAGCTAGTGAGGATGTGGAAAATAAAGGAAGCGTTACATACGGTTGGTAAGAACGTGAATTAGTGTAGCCATCAGGGAAAACAATACAGAGGTTTCTTCAGAATGAAAAGTACAACTGTGTGAAGCAGCCATTCCACTCCTGGGTATATGTGCAAGGAATTGAAACCAGGATGTCAAAGAGACACCACACTCCCATGCTCAGTGCAGCGCTGTTCACAATAGCAAAGAAATAGAAACAACTGGGGTGTCCATCATATGATGAATGGATAAAGAAAAGGCAGTACATATACCCAGGGCAATACTATTCAGCTACAAAACATGCTGACATCTTGTCATTTATGACCTCTTGGGTAGCATTGTGGATCATTAGTTAAGTGAAATAAGGTGGATGTAGAAAGACAAGAGTCCCAGCATCTTACCTGTATTGGGATATGAACAGGCTGATTTTATAGAAATTGAATACAATTTTATAGAATGGTGCTTACTACGGGATAGCAAGAGCAGTGGACAGGAAAGTTTCATGCGTGCATACAAAGGCACAGTTCGATAGGAGTAAAAATTCCGTGCTGTCACACAGAAGGATATCTATAGGCGATGATAATGTACTACATATTTTTAAAAGCAGGCAGAAATGATTTTAAATGTTTTCACCATAAAGAAAAGATATATTTTTGATCAAACAGGTACATTTAGGCTGATTTAAGTATTATGTAGTGTGTACATGTGTAAAATCATATGATATCAGACATGTATACTTTTATACATAGGTATATATAGGCATCTTAAAATTAAACTAGGAAAGAATTAGACAATAGATAAATTTATTTTAAAACAAACAGATTGAGAGTTGGCCATGCTAGTAGCACTAATTCAAGCGTTTGGGCCTTTTGGTTGACCTTGAGAATTCTGAATGATTTTTTAAAACATGATAATGACATTTGAAATGCTTTCTGAGAAATAGATGAAACACTCAATTATGTTTTGTATAATGTTCAGATATTATGATTATGTTTTGGCAGGAGAGTGGCAATTAATTAATTTGGTCAGCAGATGCTGCCATGCCTGTTGTATCCACAGGAAGCACAAGTCAGACCTGTAACAGCTGTGGAGTTAGCCTGGTAGTGCAGGGCCAGTGGTGTTTTCCTTTCTCTGACACTTTTACTCCAGAGAGATCTCAGGGAGGTACACTGGCTCTGCAGGTAACGCACGGGTGCTATCCCTGTTCCCTTATATACTGCAGGATCACCCTTGGAATTTTTGGAAAGATTCAAATTATGATAACTGCAGTGGGCATTCGTGTTTATTTATGAGTGTGTGGTAATACTTTTTATAATTTCAAATAAAGAGTACATTGAAATGTATGTTGTTTTCAAAACAGGGATCACAATTTGAATAATTTTAGGAGTTTTGCCAATGTAGTTAAGTGCAGTAATTTTTAACTGTATTTTCATGCATTAGGGATCTCAGGAATAGTGAAATATAGAATATACAGTTTAAATGATGAAACTTGTCTTATATCACCTAACAGTAATTCAAAACAGCAAATATTATAACAGTAGAAAGATGTTTGAAACTGAATTCAAAATTTAACTATAAAAGCAGGTAACTAAATTGAAATGGCATGTTTAGTTCATAATTATATGGAGACACCTTTTCTTTATATGTGGGATTACAGTATACATTGCACATTTAAATATAAGTCTAAATTTTTAGCTGCTAAATATATGCTGGAATGATTAACTCAGGATAATTAGCATGTCTGTCACCCCAAATATTTATCATTTCTCTTTAGTAAGAACACTTAATATCTTCATTTAACTCTTTTTAAATATATAAAATCTCATTATTAACTGTGTCACCCAACTATGCAATAGAACTCCACAACTTATTCCACAATGTACATATGCATCAAAATATCATATTATACTATATATATAGTGTTTTCAACTGAAAATAAAGCTTTAAATTTTTTTAAAATAAATGACATAGCCACGAGGCCATGGTGCACAGGAAGATTGAAGATGTATTAGCAGTTTATCCTCATCGCTGTCTTCACTGAGGTAGAACGTTCACGGGTGCTGGTTTCACTGGCCGCTACTCCCTTTCTGTGCTATTTCCAAAGGACCAAGGAAGCCAGCACTTCCAGAAGAACCAGGCAAAGGGCCAGCGGGGTGACGGGAGCAGGCTCTGGTCGGAGTGTCCTACACAGCTCTCATAATCACTTTCATCTCAGGGCCTCACACTACTTTTCTGAGATCACAGAAATCCACAATTATTCCTTACATCATGCCGCTGTTACACCAGGACCAATATGAACCTAAATTCGGAGTATTTTTAATGAATGTAACCTCTAGGTATCAAAGTAATTCTGTAGAACACCATGAAATAGTTCAATATGATTATATATATATATATATATATATATATATATATATTATGATGGTACAGGCCTGTAGTCTCGGTGCTTTCAAAGGCCAAGGCAGGAAGATTACAAGTTTGAGTCCAGCCTAGGCAACTTAGTGATTTAACAAGACCCTGTCTCAAAATAAAATAAAAGGGCTGGGATATAACTTATTGGCACAAGTGCCTGCCTGGTAAGTGCAAGGTCCTGAGGTAAATTCCTGGTACCCCCCCCAAAATAAATAAATAAAATAAAATAAAAAATAAAAAGGACTAGGGATGCAGCTCAGTGTGAAGACCCTGTTTCAATCTCTGGTATTGAAAAACAGTGCTTTTTCCATAATCCATGCTGAAGCTTTTTAACTGTAAACAACTATATACACAGTGTGTTTCTCTTTTGACTTTGTTTTGCATTTACATTCATCAGGAAGTAATCTGGATTTCTTCTTTTTCATTTAACAAGAGGATCAAGTAGTATTATACACAAGGAAAAGCTCAAAAATCTTCATTATGGAAAGATTATTTCAAAATTGTATATTTAGGACTTTGTCACGTCTATGAGTAATTAGGAATAAGAAATAATATACATGAATATCTTATTGAAAATATGAAAGCAATAAAACTCAGATTGAAATACATAGACCCATGTTTTCTTGGCTTCAGCCTTTCATTGGAAATTTACATGTTTTGGTTTCAGGCATTTCAGAATTTCAGTGATATAGACAGCAAGTGTCCTGTTTTATAACTTGTAACATACAGACACCTCAGTGGCCGAAGTGCTATTTCATATGTTGTTTTACTTATGCTTTGTATTAGTCACTCTCCCATCACTGGGACGAAACACTTAACACAGGTAACTTCGGAGGAAAGAGAGTTACCTGAGGTCATGGCTTGGAGGGGTCCTGTCCACATGTGAAGGCGAGCTCCAAAGCAGAAACAGGATGGCAGAGGGAAGCTGCTTTGTAGTTGGAAGCCGGTAAGCAGAGTGAGAGCAGGAAGAGGAGACTGTGGACAGAAACGCACCCCTACAGGTTATACCCACAGTAAACCTCTTCTTCCCACCAGCCCACTGCCTAGCAGCATACTCAGCTATGAATTCATCAGTGGACTACTCATTGATGAGTATAGTACCTCCATATGCTGACTGAAAGAGCAGAATGGTGGTCTCCCGGTGTGGGAGTCCAGGGGTCCCATCAAGGTGTCAGATGATTGGTTTCCCCCAAGGGCAGTGACATAGATCTGTTCAAATCTGTCTCCCATGGAGTTTACTGGCAGCCCTTTACTTTGTGGAATCATTGTGCTAGTTTCTACTCTCACACTACTACATTTGTCCCCATAACTCATAATAATTTTTGACTCTGAGAAAAATAGAAGAGTTATACTTACTTTTAACAACTAAAATGATCCTATAACTTAGTTTCGAGAGGTAGCAAGAGTTGATATAAATTGAGAGTCTTACTAGAAAGTAACTAAAAGAATTTTGAAAGGCATTTGGTTACATTAAATCAGAGACTCAATAATTACTGAAGGTATATTAAACTACTGCTTCTTTTGTGAAGCTCTCCAGACCTTTATTCACACCACCAACCCACGCGAGTCTTTCTTCCTCATTTCTAACCTAAATTCTAGCACTGTCATCTAGAAAAGCCATTTTATTTTGTTTTGTCTCCAAGTTGCCTGAGGGGAAGGACTGACTTTTAGAACTGAGAAAGATATTATAGCCCTTCAGTTTAGAATGAAAAATCTGAAGGTAAAGAAGGATACAGAATTTAGCAAAAAACCTAGTGCAAAGGACAGGAACAGAATTGCGAGTCATTTTCTGTTACACTGCATGACTTCTTCCTCCTTTAATTCACTGAGGAAAATGCACCTTCCAGACCTCCCCACCCAGCCCCTTCTGTCTTCCCACAAAAATCTCTTCAAAGCTGATTTTGAGTCGCCACTACATGGAGTCAGTTTTTTGTACACTTTTGAAGGCTTTTAACTTACACAGAAATAGAGATCTCTAGAGAGGGTTTCACCAGGTTTAAAGACATTGATATGATAAACTGGGTAATAGTCACTCTTCCTACTTTGATTTGCACATGTGACTTATACCATCCCATCAAGGAGAGAAACCTGAACTTTGAGACCAACATTGGGTCAGCTGAGGCCACCCAAATTGCTCTCACTTTTCATGACTGACCTCAGCGTCAGCCCCTCTGAAGAAATAAGTAGATTAAATTCCAATAGCACAGAGAAAAATGTATAAAAGTGGAGAAAAATGCAGTATTTTGAGGCTGTAGCCAGTGTTAACAGCATACATTGTATTTCAGAGAAAAAACTTGGTCCGTGTAGGTGGAAAATACCTACACTTTTAGTGGCTCTTATTTTGCTGACACACTACTAATTCACAAATTTTCTGGTTATCTCAGTTTGATAAAGTCTAATGAGTTTAAAGGGAGCTGAAACAACTTTTCTTATGTAATATTCCAATTAACAAAAGTGACAAGCCTGTAGGAAAGAAAATCTGGAGCTTTTTGGTCAAAAAAAAAAAAGAAAAAAAGCTTTTTTTTTTCAAGATTTTTAATTCAGTTCACTTTATTGATAGACCGTAGGATTTTTCTGTTTTATGCCCACAATCATTATCACTGTTTTCCTTGCAACATGAAATTACTTTTACTATTTCACTTAAACAATCTTTTTACAATCCCTGAAATAGGAATCAGAAAAAGCTCATATTTCCATGTCATTCTTTATGCTTTGAAACTAGATAAAAAGTAAAGGTAATATAAATATATAATGAAATTTTAAAAGTGTATTCAAGATTCTAAGGAGAATTTATTGTTGCTCTGTAAATTATATTTATTAGGAAATTAGTTTTTATCTGATTTTTTTAAGACTTAAAAAGAGAATGTGCAGCAGGCCTTGCCTGACAAGTGTAAGGTCTTGAGTTTGATTCCCAGTACCAAAATAAAGCCAAAAAAGAGACAGAGAATGTGTCTTAATAGTGGTAATCATTTTAGCAAAACTGTATTTCAACTGATATATCCTAGATCATATCCTTGAAAGACCATTTCATTATCTCACTTGGAGCAGACAAATTTATTTTTGTGGAAAAATATACACATTTTTTCATGCAGGTGATTTTGAAAATCTAGTTTATTTAACTTCAGAGGTTTCTGAATCATCCCGAAATGATCACCTTGAAAAGTTACCACAGCTCTTTTCACACTACATAATGAAATGACGATGTTGAAAGGAAAATACTAGTATTTATACTAGTAATCTGAGTTTAAAATAAGAAAAGTGTTTACATATATTTAGCTGTATGATTGTTTTCAGTATATTTTTCATTTAATGTTTGTGATTATTTTACAATACATATCTATGTGCACAAATACATATATAGATATGTATATAAAATTATTTTAATCTTATTTAGTGTATGTGTAACAATCAGGGAAATTTCTCTGTACTCTGGTAAAATAATGCCTGCAAATGTTAAGGTCAAGAAAAGCCAGATAGTGATATTTTTAACACATTTCCATTTTCCCTTATGCTAAAACCTCTTATGCGGTTACTTGTGCCACATTTCATCCTTATGAGCAGTTCTACTTTTGTGTAAATTTATTAGTGCTTTTCAAGATGCTGATAAGATTTAAATTAATTATAATATGGGCATTTCTCATTTTATCATGCTTTACATAATTGTGCTGCGCAGCTATTGTGTTTTTTGTAAATTAAAGATTTTGAGCAACCCTGAAGCCAGCAAGTCTATTGATGCCATTTTCCAAGAATATATGCTCAAGTCATGTCTTGATGTTGCATTTTGGTAATTTTTACAATATTTCCAATTATGCATAAAAATGTCCTGGTGGTCCATTATCTTTGATGATACCATTGGAATTGTTTGAGGGTGTCACAATTCACACCACATAAGACAACAAATTTAGTTGACAAATATTGTGTTCCAACTCCTCTACTGACGGACTGTTCACCAATCTGTCTCCTTCTCCGTGGGCCTCTCTCTTTGCTTAAATAAAACACTATTGGAATGATGCAGTTTGTAAGCCTAACCTTAACATCTAAGTGCCCAAAATGAAGAGTTCTATTTATCTTGTTTGAAATAATGTAGAAACAATAAAGTTTGTGAGGAGCACTGAAAGCTGAGATGGGCTGAAAGCTCTTGCATGGAACAGTTAACCAAGTTGTAAATGAAAAGAAAAATTGCTTAAAGAAGTTATAATCTCTATTCCAATGAGCACATGAATGACAAAAATGTTAATCACTCACTGCTCATATGCAGAAACATCTATTAGTCCAGATAGGAGATAAAAGTAGCCACAACATTCTCTAGAGCAAAAGTCTCATCCAGAGCAAGGCTCTGCATCTTCAATTCTGGGAAGGCTGGGAGCAAGGAAGCTGCAGAGGAAAAATTGGAAGCCAGCAGAGGTTGGCTCAGGGAATTTAAGGAAAGAAGCCATCTCCATAACATAAAGAGCCAGGTGAAGCATGCTGTCAAAGCTGCAGTAAGCTATCCAAAGATCTGTCTAAGATAATCAATGGAGGTGAGAACGCTAACCAGCAGACTTTTGGCCTTCTATTGGAGGAAGCCATCTAAGACTTGAACAGCTGGAGTGGAGAAGTCAGCACCCAGCTTCAAAGCTCCAGAGAGCATCTGACTCTCTTGTTAGGAGCTAATACAGCTGGTGACTTCTGTTGAACCCAGTGCTCATTTACCATTCTCAAAATCCTTGGGTCCTTTAGAATGATACTGGATCAACTCTGCCTGTGTTCTGTAAGTGGATCCACAAAGCCTAGATCAAAGCACATTTGTTTACAACATGGTTTACTGAGTTTTTTAAGTCTACTGTTGAGACCTACAGCTCAGAAAAAAAGATGCTTTTCAACACATTCCTGCCCATGGGCAATGCACCTACTCACCAAAGAGCTCTGATGGTGATGTACAGTGAGATTAACAGTGTTTCCATGCCTGCTAACACAGCATCCATTCTGTTGTGGTAGCACTATTAATAAATTATACATACTGGGGAAATTAGACCCAACACCTATTTAGATAAATTTGTCTACAAGATTTTAAGAGAACTGTATACAACAATATGAGGGTATGTTAGAAATACTAGCATAGTTTCCTGCTGATCAGACTGTAGGCACTTCAACCAGATATGCTGAGTATCCATACAGTGATAAATGTCCCTCTCTGCCATACCCCCTCCCTCATCAATCCTCTTTTACCTGGAATTTGGAGCTTTCTGCCAACCTAACTTATAAAGCCTTCCCTGCCAGGCCCACTATCCACCCCTCTACCATGTCCCCAAATAGTAATCCCAGCACTCTGGGAGACTGAGGCAGAAAATTCACAAGTTCAAGGCAACCTGAGCAATGTAACAACTTTCTCTCCTTTCTAAGTGTCCGTAACCTGTTACTGTGCCATATTGATGGCTGTCATGCTATCCTTCACTTGCATATAAGCACTTGTTTTTACGTCTTTCTTTACATACTCCTTTATATAATCACCTCTTTTTTTCTCCCTCATCCTTGATTTTTTTCCTCTGTCTGTCAATATGCCTCCACTGTGGTCTCTTGGCTTCTCTGTCTCCTGCTGTTCCTTCACCACTACCCGTGAGTCCTAATTATTTTCTGTCCCTGGGTATTTTCAAGTTAATCATTCACCTTTGCATTTGTCTTTGTTAGTGAGCATCTTAGAGATCTGTTCTTTCCAGAGCCAGCAGAAATTTTAGTCCACATTTTTACAGCAGATCCCAATTGTTCAATTCTCAGTGAATACTTAGCAAATGCTTACATATGATGTAAGGATAGAAATGACCCCTGCAGGCAAGCTAGGCAGTAATAGCTGTTATGATTATCACTGGAAAATCCAGCAAATTTCTAAATATCACATAATACTAAATTTCTCAAGAAGTTTTACTTTTATCAGTGAAGGCAGGCATACTGTATTAATTACAACTAACAGAGTCATGTTTCTTAGTTCAGATGTTTAAGAAGATCCTGAAGCTGTAAATGACCATAGGAGCTAGTAAAGATTTTCTTGAAAATCTCTTGTAGTTTCATTTTCTGTATTGCTGCCATAGCATAACAATGGCAAAGTCCTACTAGATGCATGACATGGTGATAAGTATTTCATATGACAAGTCCTTTGGGGGCTAAGAGTGTGTATTTAAAGTAGGCTAGGAGGACTTACTCTACCAATTACCAAAGGGAATCAGCCCAAATTTTCTGGATGCAAATCTCTCCCTGGAAGTTTCTTCCACCCCAGGGGACACTCCAGACTCCTCGATTGCCCACATCGTGAATCTGCTGCTTTGTACATTTTAAATTTGTCTGTGCATGCTCAGATACACGCAGGTACCTCCAAGGAAAAACTTCCCACGCAAATTGTGGTGCATGAATTAGGGAAATCGTGTTCTTTGGAAAACAAAAGTCTGTAGGAATGTGTGCTGAAAATGCTTGTAGTGATTAAACTTTGTCTTATAATATTTGGGACTTATGAAAGAAAAAAAAGCATAACTGTGCTGCCTATACCAATCCCAGAGCACCATAAATTATAACATCGATGGTGACATTCTGCAGAAGAAAGAATTAAAAATCAAAAGAAATTCACCCATACTGTTAGAGAAGAGCTTTGTGAAATATGATTACACGTGTAGTTAAATAAGCTGTTAGATCCTGCAAATATGTGGTTCTTAAGATAATGGGGTTTAAGTTCTGTCCTTTATATACCAGGACTTCAAAGCAGAAAGTTTCTATGGGAAGTGATGCTGTTATGCATGGTCTTCAAGCCAATTTCAAGGAATTATGTGTCTTGGAGGTTGCATCGGTCAGAAATATAATGTTCTGGAATCTGAGTTACATGAATATTATGGTTTTTTCATAAGCTCCCCCTAAAGTCTGATATGCTTATAGGTGTGGCTTGGAGGAGGTGATTGGATCATGGTTATGATGCTTATCAGTAGATTAATTTGCTGATGAGCTTCTGGTGGTGTTGAGAGGTGGAGCCTGTTTGGAGGAGGTGGGTCCCTGGGATGTGGACTGGAAGAGTCTGTCTCCCTCCTCTTCCCTTGATCCCTCTCCCTGCTTCTGCCACCAGGCCACAAGCTGTTTCTTTTCTTCCAGGCCACTCTGCCTGGGAACCAGGCCACTAATGGACTGAAATCTCTATAACTTGTAATCCAAAATAAACCTCTCCTTTAACTTGTGGGTATAGGGTATTGTGCCTCATCAAAGAGAAAGTAACTAGTACAATGAGTGATGTAATGTTAAAGTCCAGTGCTTACACTAGCATTGCCGTGTGTCTGGCTGCCCTTGTTTCAATAAACCCTCCAAACTGGCAGCAGTGCAGCTGTCTTCTTTCCATGACTTCACATGACTTTGAGAATTACTTTAGGGCCTTCGGTTTGTGTTTTTAATGTTTGTACCTCATAGATATAAAACATGCACACATCTTGTAATTTAAAGGGCTTATATCTTTGAAACTAACTGCCCTACAATACATTTAATTTGATTATTTTGAAGCTGTCCACAGTAGGTCTTTACAACATTACACTCCAGGTTGATTTAATAAGCCTGATATTGGAGGGTTTTTTTTTTTTTCTCATAATGGTTCAAAAATGAAAGATATGGGTAACTGATACTATTTGTTTTATGTATATGCTCCATGTTCTTATCAAAAAGCCCACGGAGCCTGAGAGAGCACTTTTCCCAGCTGTCCTTCAGCGTGGGCCCATCCTGCTCCCTGGGTGTTCATTCACTCGTTCTTCATTCATTCTTTCTCGGGAAGACTTCCATTCACTGCCCGTAGATGGAGACGGAGCTCACCTTCGCTGGTGGCTCCGTAGCAGATTTCTCCATTCTTCCTGTTCCTTCCTATCTAGTTACATAAACATTTTTCCTCATTGTATTTACTGTAAGGATTTTATTCCATTCCTGTCTTCTTCCTGTCACTAGAGTTGAACTTAAGTAATATCATCTCAATATATATAACTTATTCACCATCAACTATACATATGGACTTGGGATACTTACTAACAAATGAACAAATGGTGACAGGATGTGTGAATTTCGGCCCAGAGTGAGGGTGCATGGAGGCCCTAACTTGCTGTCCCTCCACAAGACAGCTCTGAGAACCTCCTGGACAGAGCGCAGACTGCACAGAGACAGTATCTCAATGTAGAGTAGGTGGGACAGCATGCACCTGACCTATACATGGGCCTGTGAATTTCATCTCCTTCACCTGGTGAGCAATGAGATAGGGACAAAGGCTGATTGGTTTTAATGACGGAGGAAGAACTAGATCTGTTGAAAACATACAAATGCCATGTTCAGTAGCAAACATGTCATATTAATCTCCAAAAATGTCATGGCTCCAAGAAGAGTTCAAGAGTAATTGTGACTAAATTTGACTTGTTTCTTAACTACTATTTTAGAATCTGGGTATCCCTAACGACAGAAACAATTCTACTATACACCAGCATATCATACGTGCTTGAGACACATTCATTGTTGACGTCTTCATATGGATGAATGGTGATCAAGGTGATCGCGTGCCTTGGTTTGCTTAGGACAGGTCTCCTTCATACAGTATGTTCTGTTATAAATAGCAATGTGACCCTCTTCCATTCTCAAAAGTGCTCTATCTTGTGGGTAAATTCTATAATCACCTTAATTATAATTATATCTGAATTTTTCAGTAATTACTTGGGATTTGACCTGCATGATGTAATGGGGATAATATTGAGTCAAAAGCATAAGTCATGGAGAACCTTGCTTGGTGATACATTTTGCTCTTCAAGTCATACTGGTCAGGACCTAATGACTTTTATTTCCTCTCCTCAACTTTCTCCTTTACTCTCATAATTACTTTTCCCAGTAAAATAAAATTCTGATTACAGCCATTTTCTTTCTTGAGAGTGGTTTGAACATTTCTACTCCATCATCCTTTGGCACCCACCCTTAGACTTTCAGCACATATCACGTCCATGTACCCGTCCTCTCTTCTGGTTCTGAATTTACCTACTGAAGCCATCTATCTCCTCTGTGGGTTCGCACATCAAGAAGTCTCTTTATTACTCTATTTAGCATCTGCAACACTAATATTCTACAATAAACTTAATCTTGTAAAAATATTTCCTAGTGTGCTTGTAAAGCAAGAAGAGAAGAAAGTCCTGCATGTGTTATTAAGTTAAAGAGAGTAGCGAAGAAAAGCAGAGACACCAAGATGCAGAGAGTGTGCAGGAACAAGCACTGATGCCTGTTTTCTGAGTTTCAGGAGGACTACTAGAAAAGAGACAGAAAAAATTTTGATACCCGACAGAGAGCTTAACTTCTTCTCTATTTCCTTGCATATGAGGTTCTTCAGTAAATGTTCCATATAAACCTGCAACTATACTGAATGAGCACTAAATTCCATGACTGAGTTATTACTAACAGGTTACCAAAGGAAACTTGAAATATTCAAAAGTTGATACATATTTAATTATACTCACAATTAGCTTTAGCTTGCATAACAAAGTGGTCAGCATAAATAGTAATAGTAAGTGTTGCTTTCATGTGAGAAAGTAAAGTAAGACATTCTATGACTCTGCTGCAGAAAATGTGGGAAAAATAGAGGAGGTCTGAATTTAGCAGCAAGGTTTGGACTTGCAACTCAGGGGAACCCAGCAGTGGTCCACCAGAAAGTCTTAGACATCATGTAGATAAAGGATTGACACAAAGATAGATTGCAAGTCCTAAAAAGAGTCCTGAGAAACTGGCCACCCTGCAACTGCTTTAGGGTTAAGCATAGATTTCCAGGCTACTAATTCTAGGGGTGCTCTTCAGCTGCTTCCTACCTTTGAACACATTTCTTACTATCAGTTATGGTGGGTTTCAACATCTCCCAGAGAGACACTGAATTTGTCACACAGTATGGGGTTTTGTATTAAGTAAGTTTAACAGTACATGACATTTATGCTTGGTAGTAAATTATGGTGGGAAACAAAGCTATTACTGCTACAATATCATATAAAATGGACTAATTTATAATACCTTAGACGGCAGAAAGTTGAGATTCTGGAAAAAAGAAAGAATCTCTCTCACTCTCTGTCTGTCTATGTATCTATCTAATCTTTGAGTTGGAAACTAATAAATGAATACATAAGAGATTGTCTTTTTCATTTCATTCAGTGTCCTATTGGGGCATTTCCTCCTAAGCTACAGTACTAACCTGATATGGCATAGTAGTGTATTTTGACTGGGTAATATCATGCAAAGAGACCAAATAAAACAGGCAATTTAGGCTGCCCTTTGGTTATTATCTCTTCAATTGGTATACCATATATCATATAAGATATTTAACATCAAATTGTAATTATTACATGTGGCATGGGTCCAATTTTCATTCCTGAGAACAATGGGATATATGTCACCATATATTAATTGGTGAAATTACACACTGCCCATCCATGAAAATATAATCATTCCATTATATTCACAGAGCAGGATTGTCCTATCTCAGCTCCACACTTAGAATTGCAAACACCCCTAAACCTGACTGTGGAGATTCCTCATGATGAGGAAAATCAGAGGATAATGCCCTGACCATATCTTTGTACCTCTCCATCTTCTATTTAAAGAAAGAAAATCTAAAGCAGCAGAACCATCATTTGATTATTTATTAAAGCATCCTAAAAATACATATTATTAACTTTCTCTGGAGGTTTGAATAGTTAATGTGTGACATCAATGCTTAAACTATTTAAGGAAAAATGTTCTGTAGTATGTATATAATTGCCTATGCTTTGTACCTAATTTGTTGTTACACAAAACTTGTGTTTACTACTGTGCATGAAATTCTTAAATACAAGTGGCAATTCTTTTTATTTAAATCCACATTTCTTTCAATGTTGTTTCAATAATATTCTCCCCATCTTTTAAATATCTTTTTATAAGTCTACATCTTAAAACCACCAAATGTTGTTAATAAAACTAGTTAAATTACTAGGAAGTGTATCATTATCATAGTGGATAAGAGAATTATTTTTACCCATCACTGAACAGAAATTCAAAATATTTTAAGTCCTGAAGGAAATAAAATATTTGAAAATTAATACATCATTTTAAGTAATTGAAAAGTAAGAAAAAGTTGCCTTGAAATAATAAAAGTAGTTATACAAAACTTGAGATTGTTTCACTATAATGTATTTAAAATGAGAAGGAAATGACATATATAAATGACCATATTAATTTCTGTGAGTTAAACAGACTAGAGAAACTATAATTTATTTCATAATTTAAAACTAGTCAGAATCTTTTAAATAGGCAATATTTCTTCTATCTGAGTAAATTTGAAGTAGCAGCAGGAATCCAATTTGCTCTGGATTTAATTGAACTGGTATTTACATTTGAAGACACTTCTTTCTCATTTACCAAGAAAAGATTGAGGCCTATCTTTATTTCAGTAATGTCTTCACTGAGCGCTGACTCACAAAAATTTATTTAACCCATTGTTAAGGGGCCATAAAAGCATACCAACCTTTTTTTTCCTGAGCAGAATAGGGTTTATCTTCTCCTTTGTCTGAGAGGTCAGATTCTAGTTGTATTTTTAGACAGAAATATCCCTAAAGGGAAGCCCTATGTATTGAGTTTTCATAGCTTAAATTTTTTTCTTCGTTTTGAGTCTGTACCCATGGCATAGTAGTTTACTCCATATGACTCTATACTTTCGGAGTCCATGAGCTATAATTCAGTTAATGCACCTGAAAAGGAACAATGGGTTCAACAAAGCAGACAAAGCCTCTAATGAGGATTGATATTCAAATGTTGATTTTTGTGGTTTGGGGGTCTACTGGGAATCTCTCTTTTAATCTCTATGACCTTAAGGAAGCAGAAGCACCAGTAGTTGTTCCATTTTACTGTGAGAATCAAAGATGGCAAAAATTTGCTGTATCTTTTTATTTCTAAATATCATCTTTAAATGCTGAATTTTTCATTTTATTTTATTTTATTTTCAGTTTTTATTTTTCTAGTTTTATTTTTAAGACAAAAGAACCCAGAAGAACACAGAAACAATACAGAAAATACCAAGTTATAGAGAAGATAGCAGGGAATTGGCACTGGATGCTGTATAACATAATGTTATCTTCATATTTGTTATAACAAAATCAATAAAGGAAATACCAAATTACAGAGGAGACAATAGGGAACCATCCCTGGATGCTGTATTACATAGTGTTGTCTTTGCATCTGTTAACATAAAAACAATAAAGGAAATACCAGATTACAGAGAAAATAGTAGGGGGTTACCACTGGATGTTATATTGCATAATGTTATCTTTGTCTTTATCACTCAGTTATATAGATGATGGCTCGTTTGATTAATCAATTTTCTCCACTTCACCTCCGTTGTTCTACCACCCTGTCAGTGGTCTTCCCACTGGTAATAACTGCACTTTCGGTTTATTTACTCCCTCATGCTCTTACTTTGGGCAGAGGCTTGGCTGCTTCTAAATATGCTGTATATTACGTGGGTGTACACAAATTACGATGGCAGGAAGTGGAGAAGCACCCTTTGGCAATCCCTCATAGCCGTCAAGTGTCCAGTCGGGTAGGCGGGGTTACACAGTGAACCACCAGACTCTGTCAGCATGTCCGCGTCTATAGGCTCAGGCGAGTCTTCAGGGCCTTCCTGGGGGCCAGAGAAAGCGCCCGACATGCCCCAGTGGCCCGGTGGAGTGTTTCGGATGCCCCAGGGGCCCAGTGGAGCTCCGGGGGTGGGGTGGAGCACCTGGCACGCCCTGGGGGCCGAGTGGGGCTCTGGGAGCGGAGTGGAGTGCCTGGCACTCCCCGGGGGCCGAGCAAAGCTCATTTTATTTAAAGTTGAAATGCAAACCATTTCTCAGGATCCAATTTATATGTGGGGTGTAAATTATATTTCACATGGTTATTTTAAGGGCCACTCATACTAGAGGGGATCAAAGAGAACATAGCTTTGTATTGTTTTTAAAGTTCACAAAAGGTCTTTGAAAAAATTATATTAACAGTTTTATATTTCATCAGACATGAAGCAGTGCAGAGAAATATGTCCAAAGTTATTAGGTTCTAGCTAGTAATACAATTGCGAGTATTATCACAACTTTTTTGTTAAAGAAGTGGATTTAAGCCTTGGCTATACCTTAGGCAATTTTTAAATGATATTAATGTCTGTGATTGTGATATAACGTTTTTGGAAGGGGTTGGGCCATGTGTGCCAATAATTTTGAAAGTTTTCCAGATAATTATAATAGATACTCTTGATTCTGATCTAGGAAAAATAGAACTCCCAACCTGTTCGATGTGAAATGCACTGAGTTCATGGTCACATACAGAACAAAAGAATAAGGAATAAAGTATTTTGCAAAGGAAGAATTTAGGAGGGTTCTATTGCAAATACAGAGAGAAAAATAGCACCTGGATGTCCATGAGGGGTCCTATATGAGGTGTGCACCAAGGCCCTTTGTTGGGAGTAATTTAAATAACAAAATCACAACATAGATCCAAAGTGGGTAAAACAACCATCAACCTATAGGATTAGAAGTGTAGCCACTTATCTAATATTGATCCAATAGGGAAACAAGTAACACAGCAAGGGTACACCAGGGGAACAAAGACACTTTGGGCAAAGGATGGGTACAGAGGCTCTGGTCACTTGGCTGACTGACGCCTATCTGGACTTATTGGGACAGTTGATGTTAATTACAGTGTAATCTCAAATTATTGTTTATCCCTTAGGAGGCCCATAGGCCTGGCTATTGCATCTTTATCTGGAGACCTGGCCTTCTGCAGATACTCCTTCAGCCACAATCTGATGTCTTTATGTTCATGTTGACTTCTTTGAGAGCCTAGACCTTTTCCAACTGTATATTAATTTCTAACTTAGCTACCTATAGTAATTCCATCTACATATGGCTCTGATACGTCTGATATCTTGCTAGATCATGCTCTTGTTGTATACAAAGTTTGTTTATGCCAAGACATTGATTTTTCTCTACTTTGCGTAGTGCCAGAACTTCCCACTTACTAATTTAGATCTTTAGAAGAGCAAAAGGGCAAAAAGTACATTTTCCTCACAAGTTCTTATGAAGATTATTACCAAGTGACCAAAAATTTTGCATAAGCATTCATTAGATCTACCAGTGATTTCCTTTCAAATATAAAATTTGATCTTCAAATAGTGACTTTTGTGTGCATCTTGGCTTTAGGCTTCAGGATGAATCACTATGCCTGCAGCAAGATCTTTGTCAAGGATAGACCTGAGCATGCAAGAGAGTGAGGGGGAAGTGAGGGGAACCCTCTGTCCCAGGTCACCTCTTGAAGACAGAGCATCAGAGAACAGAACTCGGGAGAGCTGTACAAAGTTACCAGGGTCAAAGTAGAGTCCTCTGCTTCCCCTTTTCTTTTTAATGGAAACAAAGCTAAGAAGAAGTTCCTATTGGGGCCTCTTATATTTCAGGATATGTGAAATATTGCAAAGGGAATTATCATTGGATGTTCTCTTTTGGAAGTTTGACTCAGGAACTTGGTAGCCATAAACTTGGCTATATAAACTGAGAGATCGTGTGCAGTGATTCATGAAGTTGTCTTTCTTCAAGGAAGAATAATTCAAAGTTTAATATAAAAAGCCTATAAAGATCACTATTGTTAAGTGTACTTCCCTTTGCATATAGAGATCACTTGAAATCATTTATAAGGATAGCCCTTCTTTATTAAGCACACCTGATGCACCAAACCCTCTTTCAGGGGCTTTCTCTGAATTTTTTTTTCTCACAACAAACCTTATCTTTTTGAGAAATCTAGGCCCTAAGAGGATTTGGAAATTCCCTCAAGTTCATGCAAGCAGTAAATGTGAGGACAGAGTGGAGCTGGCATTTGCACTTAATTCAGTCCATAGTTTTTAAAAATCGTCTCTGTATTTTCATAGTCCAGATGTGAAAAATATTGCATACGATGAAAAAAACTAAGAGTAATAAAAATATATTTGTTTTTAAAGATGATTAAGATGACATACACAAATATAATAACAGGCTATTCACACTTGAAAATTTTCATATAAAATACTTGTAACTAACTCTATTACTTTATTGAGCAATTATTATGATATGCCTAAGTAGGGTTTATTTTACCCTATTAGCTCAATATTTTACTAAAATGTAAAGAAGAAATGTCCTATCATAACAGTATTTTAATAGTCACCAAATGAAGTATCTAATAAATATCAGCAATAATTTTCAGTAAACACTCCAAATTTAATGGAAATAATAGAGTTTCAGAAACATTATGCAATGTTCAGCAAAAATCATTAGCATCATGATAAGTGTAAAATACTTAATTCTGTCAAACTGATCTTTATTAAAATTATGAAGAGCCTTCTCATCTACCAAATCCTAAAGAACTTTACAGTTTCAATGTATTGCAATAAGATAATAAAACAAAATAGTCATAAACTACTAGAAATTAATTGTACGTGATGTAACTTTACCCCTAAGAAAACCAGCATCATTAAAAACAATTAGTAGCTAGTGTGATAATTTGATAACATACATCGATAAATATATAAATATATATTTCTATATTTTTATTTTATATAAATATATAAATTTTTTCTTACACCTTAAATAGTTAGATTACAGTTAGATCCAGGAGAATGGATGTAGAAATTAATGTTTTTGTAGACAGTTTCTACTTGATTCTAGAAACTGGTTATTTTACCACTTCGGTTGTTATCTCCAATGGATGATTTTTTTGTGTGTCATTTCAATTTTAATGGTTCCCCAAAATTATAAAAATTCTAACCTAATATAAAAATTTTGAATTCTTTCTTAAATAGTTAAAATATTTTATTTTTCCTCATTTAGTTTGGTCTGTGGTGGGCTGGGAAGCTTACAATAACTAGCTGGTATTTTCTGATGGAGTAGAGATAAAAGGTTATAGTCAAAAGCAATTGTACTTGATTTAAGATATTTGAAATCTCATGTCTTTAATTTCTCCCCTTGGTAGATGCAGATTTGCGCATTTCTTGTGAGACTCGTGTCTTATCTGAAAACTTCTAAATAATCATCTTTTACAAGCAAAATGGTGATGCCAACCTTGTGTTTTTACTTATTGGGCACCACCTCAGATAGTAATAAGCACTGCCTATTTTAGGAGCAGGTCACCAGGTTATCTTTCAGTTGTTTATCCTGTCTCTGAGTTCTGCATCTGGTCTACACCAAACCCCCATTCTGGGCAGTACAACTGGATCCTAACAGCCACTTCTCCCTCTTGCATTTCCAATCTCTAGCCTTTACCTTTCTTACAAGAATCAGACCCCCATGCTATGACCCTTAGGTATCAAGGGACACAACTCAAGCTTTCTCAGTGCTGTGCTGAGACCACCTTTTCCACTTGACTTTATGGTAAAGGAGACACAGTCCCTCATTTGCCTAATGGCAGGAGTTGGGGCCATGGAAGCAGCCCTCTCACCACTTTCTCCAAAGACTTCCTTTGTCTTGTTTCTCCACTGTACGCACAGAGCTTTTCACACATTTGACTGAAGCTGGTTTCCCGAACACTCAGTGCCCTGTGTAGGTGGGAAAGCAGTTTACTTTGGGACAAGGTGCCATGTTGTGCCTGTTTTTTTCCATTTATATTTGGGCCACAGATGAAACTGTGTCAAACAGCGTTATATTTATTACCTTGTTTAATTACCAGCAACAAGACAAAAATCAAATAAATTGGCAAAATATAAGAAAAAGTCACTGCAAATGGCATGTAAATATATTGAGGGAAATGAAAATTAAAATAAGGACCCAAGAAACATGATGCCTTTCCGTAAGGAAAACGAAAATAAAGTACAGAGAAACCTTGGTTCAGGAACTTAATTCATTCCAGCCTTCTGGCGAAGATAGTCAAGGTCGTGTTCCTCACCCAGTGGGAAGTTTGCTAATGGAAACAAAATTCTGCCAGACACTTCTGTTTGTGAACCAACTTGTTCACTAATAGAAGCATTAGTGAACCAAGGTGTCACTGTATTGAAGAATATTGGCAACCAACCCATGTGTCTTCGTAACTTTTCTCTCATTGCTGGGACAAAATACCCGATGCCCAAAATTAACGAAGGGAAGATTTTTTTGGTTTAGTCTGTGGAGGTTTCAGTCCATCCTCAGCTGGCTGTTAGGCAGAGTGGCACATGGCAGAGGGCTACAGTTCATGGAGGCGGAAGGCAGCAAAGCAACAAGTGCAAAAAGCGAAGAATGGCAGAAGCAGCCTCTTTCTCTCCCTTACATATGCAAACTGTCCACCCCAGGGGGAGCATAGGTCTCACACCCATAATCCCAGCATTGGATCCTGGATCAGTCATACACTCTAAAAGCCTGCCCATGACTGCATGAGGCTTTGGGGTGACATGAAAATGCAAACCATAGCACCATGTCATCAAATTTGTGAGAAAACAGGCTGTCTCAGATGTTCCTTATGGAAATGTAAATTATTAATGATGATTTTGGGAAAAATTTGATAATTTTTATTTTAGTTTAAAATATAGTCTCAGTATCTTATTTTAATAGGAAAGAACTTTTTAAATCATCAGAATATATGGTTATTTAGTCATTATCTTTATGAGAAAAATAAGTAAAATGCCTGAATATCAGTAACCCAAAGGTTAGCAAACTTATATCCTTACTATAGAATGTCATAGAGCTATTACAAAGAATGAATAACATCTATTTGACCTGAAAGACTACACCAAAAATTAACTTTAGTTTAATTTTAGATAAAATTATCATATTTCACTCAAGAGAAATACATTTCAATATAAATCCTGGGCTAATAATTTAAAAAGTTGGTATTTGGCCCCTACCCACTAACGTTCTGACTTAATTATTTGGACTATACTCTGGTTATTAAGACTTTTTGTCTTTTTAAGAAATTTAATACATAAAAATTATACAAATCTATGGGATACCATGACTTTTGATACATGTACCTATTATGTTCAAATCAAAGTAAAAATTATCTGAGTAATTTTCATACACAGTAAAATTTCAGAGATATCAACTTAATTCTTATCTAGACATATTGAATGATAACATAAGCATGGAGAGTTTTGTTTGGTTTTGTTGTCTTTTTTTAGGGAGTAAGAATTGGGCCCAGAGTCTTCTCATTGTGCTACATTTTCAAGCTTTAAAAAAAAAATTATTTATGTATTTTTAATTTGAGACAAGGTCTTGTTAAGTAGCTCAATGTAGTGGCTGCGCTTAAACACGCCGCCCTCTGTCCACCCCTCTGCCGACAAGAGGAATGACATGTGCCACCAGGCCTGACTGACTGTGGGTTCTTACATCTGCATTTTAGAAAGCATGCTAGATGATCTTTACACATGCTAAAGTCTGATAACCACTGGCTTCACTATGTGATTTTTTTCTAAGAAATTTTGACTCTATTATTAGACAATTTGTAACCGCTTACACAATTTTTGTTACAAGTATAACTATATATGGAGCTAGTTTTTCTTATTTAAACACCGTCTGTGTTAATTCAGTGTCAGTTCAAGTACATACTGTATATTTATGTAGCCAGTGTCTCTTTCATTTGGATTAAGGACTTTGTAATTTTACATCTGCTTGTTAATACTTTGGCTATGGTTAATAAGCTACTTATCAGTGTGCTATGGTGAGCTTCCTAAGCTGTTTGAGAACTTTTATTAAATCATCTCAACAATTTATCCTTGGACAAGTTTGTCAGTGGAACTTTCTTCACATGTTAAAAGGCAGTTTTTTGTACTCTACCGCTTAGTGTTGTGTTTTGAATAAAGCAATAACCTATGCTTGTACTCTGTAATCTCAGAAGTGCTGGGGAAGGTTTAAATGTGGCTACTTACACATGAGGAAATTTCAGTATGAGACCATTTTCACTGCAAAACTCCGTGGTTTTCATTTGGGATGTGTCCAGTACTTACCTCTGTCCCCTACAGGTGATTTGCATCGATATGTTTGCAGTGCATCCTTGATTGAGTTTGTAACTGAGAATCATTCAATAGGACAGGAAAAGAAATTTGGAAATGAATAAAGTGATTTACTGTGAATCTTTCACCTAGTATTAGGAACTTTGTATTCCCTTGTGTGCTTCCTTGCTTTATTTTTTGGTTTTTGTTTTTTTCTGGTACAGTGAGCAGGAGAATTTCCTTTACTATTTTTTTATTCACTTTTCTGCTAGTTAGGTCTGAGTGTTACAATCAGAGAAACTTTCAAAACAGTTTTTAAAGCACTCATTACTTTAAAACAATTCCTGTTAAAGCTAAAAACCTCAATTGATTAAATAGCATAATTTAAATACCACATTTTACAAAGCATTGCTACTCTATTTATATTTTACTTTAAAACATGCAAGATGAAATATTCTTGGTTTCTTTTATTTTTTAATAAGTTATTTTAAAAATAAAGAAAATGTGTTAACAAACAGACATTCATTTATAAAATAGCATAAGAACAATACAAGCAATACTGAATTACAGGCAAAGTGATAGGAAATTAACAATGGTTGTTGTATTACATATTGATCTCTTCAAAGTGGTTTCTCAGGAAAACAAATATAGACATGCAAGATTGATCAAATAATTAATCATTAACTATTCCTTTTAATAAAGCAATAGAAGTCAGTAGTACAACTATGTTAGTCATTATATACATAATGTATGTATGTATGTATGTATGTATACATATATATATATATATATAAATAATTTCCCCTTCTTTCTTTTCTCTTTTCCCTCATCCCAGTTGCTCTTTATTTTGAGCAATTTCCTTTCATTCACAATGTCTATCATACTTCCTAATTTTTATTCACTCTTTCAGGTGAAAGAATCTCACTAGTGAGACATTATGTTGCTTACATATGGAGGTATGATTTATTTCACTTACAAGTATGGTCTCTAGTTGGGACCATTTAAGTGTAGAAGCCTCGAGTTTATCTTTCTATATAGCTCAATAATATTCCATTACATAAAAAATAAAATACCACAATAAAAATATCACAATTTTTTATCCATTCCTCAATGAATGGACATTTGGGTTGATTCATGATTTAGCAATTACAAATTGCACTGCTATAAACATGGGAGCACATATATTGCTGTGATATGATGTTTTCAGATCTTCTGGGAAAATACCCAGAAGGGGCATACTTGGGTTGAATGGGACCTGTAGACCTAGTTTGCTGAGGGAATCTCCAAACTGATTTTCTTAGTGGTTTCACCACTATGCATTCCCACCAGCAGTGGAGAAGAGTTTCTATTTCTCCACAGCCTCACCAGCATTTGTTATTGGTTGATTTCTTAATGATAGCCATTTTTACTAGGGTGAGATGAAATCTCAATGTTGTTTTAATTTGCATTTCTTGAATGACTACTGATGTTGAACATTTTCTCATGTATTTATTCACCATTTATGTTTCTTTATCTGAGAAGTGTGTATTCATCTCAGATGCCCATTTTTGGATTTGGTCTTTTGAATTTGGGGGGCTGGTGTTTTTCAATTCATACTGATACCAAAACCAAAGAAAGACCCTACCAAGAAAGAGAACTACAGACCAATCTCCCCAATGAACATAGATGCCAAGATACTCAATACAATACTAGCAAACAGAATGCAGCAAATCATCAGGAAAATAATACACCATGACCAAGTTGGATTCATTCCAGGAATGCAGGGATGGTTCAATATTCATAAATCAATAAATGTTATTCACCATATCAATAGAGCCAAAGACAAAAACCACAGGTTCATCTCAATAGATGCAGAAACAGCTTTTGACAAAGTACAACATGCATTCATGACAAAAAAAAAAAAAAACCTACAGAAAATAGGAATAGATGGTCTTTACCTCAATCTGATCAAAGCCAGCTATGACAAACAACATCATACTAAATGTACAAAAACTAAAAGCTTTCACTTTAAAATCAGGAACAAGACAAGGATATTCGCTGTCATCACCTCTGTTCAACATAGTTCTGGAAGCATTAGCCAGATCAATTAGACAAGAGAGAGAAATAAAAGGAATAAGGATAGGAAAGGAAGAAGTAAAGTTATCACTATTTGCAGATGACATGATACCTTACATGGAAGACTCCAAAAACTCCACAGGAAAACTCCTTGAATTAATCAACAAATTCAGTAGTGTACCTGGATACAAAGTCAGCACTCAAAAATCAATAGCATTCCTGTACACAAATGACAAACAGACTGAGAGAGAAATTTTGGGCTCTTTTAAAGCATAGTAAAAATCAATATTTTGGATTTTTACAAAGAACATTAGCAGGCTACAGTCTTTTCTGCAAACTTTTCTGAAATGTAAGGCTGACCCATGTTTAGGACCTAATGTAGTTTATTGGTTCCAACCTGTAATAATTGAGGAGTATTCCTTAAATCTCTTTTTTAAATATAAGACTACTATAAAACATGTAAAAGCTCATACAGCCTGCAACTTGACAGTATTTCACGTAAAAGCTATTTAATATGTGTAATTTATTCAGAGTAAATAGATAAATAATTAGAATATAGAAATTGGGAATGTGAGTTTAGTTCGTGTTATAGATATTTTTTAACTTACTTGAGAATTAGGGCTAAATTAACATTAATAGCCCCGGGATTTCCAAAATATGTTTCTTTGGCAACATTTTTTACTTAGAATGTAGCAGCATAGACCTTTGTGAGCAGTGGGAATGTGTAATACAAGCTCATAGGAGAAGATTAGATTACTTATTAAATTGCCTACATTCTGGTGAGAGAGAAAAATAGACATTCAAAATTGTTTAGATCAATGGCAGTGCGATTAGAATTAACAAATCCTCATAACTGACTATTTAGGTAGGCAACATTCATTTACATAGTACTTTAATACGCTGTTCTGTTTATAACAAAAAATAGCCTTTTCAGACATACTATATGTTATAGTTAAAGTCCAAGTAAATTTTGTCTCTTATGGCATCATTGCCTGTGAAACATGTACTTTACATAACCAAGTATGCAATTTACTTTTCAAATCTATGACTTTATATAGAAACTATATACTGTCATTCATTCACCAAGTATTTGCTGAGAATTTAGCATATGCTAGCTACTGTTCTTAATGCTGAGGACACAGTGGTGACCACAGGCATTCATTGCTGGCCTTAGGACTCTTAAGTGCTGGGTGGCAGTTGCTTGGAGGGATGGGGCCAATGCCACCCCAACTGAAGATTTGAATTGTACTAATTATAATGCCAGTGTATGTGGCTTATGACATGTGGTAGGAATGTGTTCTTTATTTCTGTTAGTCTAATTCTTTTATTTTACAAGCTCCAAAGAGTTCAATATCTCTTTATATAATATTATTTGGTATTACAATTCTTTATGGTTCTCTTGCATCCAAATTTTTGTTATCTAAATTGATCTGGTTGCATTAATTTTAAAGTAATTGATTTAAATATTAAGGTATTATAAAAAAAGCTCTCACACACACACACACACACACACACACACACACTTACACACACCTCAAAGGCTGAGCAGAGAACAATACTTTAATCTCCAAAACAGTGTATTGCCAAACCCAAAACATAAACTTAGAATCGCTGAGATTTCTTATATTATAATAGTATCAGAAACTTGATGTGATTTATCATAGATGATTTCAAGTGCAATACATTTCTTTGTCAGAATTCACATTTTTCTCTTCCTTGCATCCTGGCTAAACTCTGTCTCCCCTGTAGTACCAGTAGCACACATTTTCTGTTTAGTTCACTTGTGCCTTGTAAATATGCCACAGTCTCTACATGAATGTGGCATATCTACTTTTGTTTGATCAAGATTAGCGAGGACATTATGGTGTCTGGATATCTTAATCAGTGTATGTAGGGCCCTAACACATTCCTCATGTACAATTCCTGTGCTGGTTAAATCTTTGACAATTACATCCATCTTTTGTGGTTTGTCATCACTGATGTCTAGGAGGTTTTGAATAACTAAATATCTTCAACACTGTTTCCCATGTTGCTTTCTCTTTAAAAATTTAGGCATCTCATATGGTTGAACAACTGGTAAATTATTTTTCAATCTTCTTGATGTAAATAACTAAACTTTCAGATCACTTTTTTTTCCTGGGGAGCAAGAACTCTATTTCCTCCTTTCTGTTTCTCCAAGTGCTCATTGGGGTCTTAAGGGTCACCCAAAGGTCCATGAAATCCAGGCTGGATCCCTGGTAGAACCCTTAGGGGATGAGGCCTAGATTTAGTAGTAAATAGAGAGACAGAGTTAAGGGCTGCACGAGAAATAGATTGTTCTACTAAGGATGGAAGTTTAACAGTGCTGGTGTTTTTCTCACCTCTCTTGAAAGTTCTGTTTTATGAAGAATAGCACTCAGCCTCCTTGTTGTGCTGCAAGTGGTACAAACATCCACTGCTATTTAGCACATCAAAGTGGATGTGAGGGAGAATTAAGTTAAGGAAATACGCTGAAGTTATGAGAAGCTTGTGTCTTTTTCTCAGGTAAATCCTATCTCTATCTGTGGATCACCACCTTTCAGGCATCCCTTTACTTACAATTTCACTGAGATCTCATTTTTTTGAGAAAGCAGACATCTTTGAGATCCTCATATTCTCACGTACTTAGACTCTAGCAATGTGCTGATGCAAATGTGGAAAACATCTAGAAGCCAGTGCAATGATATGATAGATAATAGGCTGTTGCAGAATAGAGTGAATGGACTTCATGAAAATCAGAGTTTAAGTTAGGTAAAGATGCGCTACCCAAATATCAACATCCGCTCAGAGCACAGTAGCATTTCGCTGCAAGTCTTTCTGTTTCACTCTGCTCACCTGTGTTGTATTCTCACTTGGAGATAATTAGTTGATGACTAGAAAAATGCTATAGTTCGATTTAAGAAATGAGGCTGCTATATGTTCTCTTGTGAAAAACATTACATGTAAATTAGGACTATGACCTTCTTTGGGTAGGATAGTCCATTACATGTCATGAAGTCATGTCAAGATATAACAAAGTCATCAGCTTAGAAGGTTTGCTAACCTCTGCGTGCAGCGTAAGTTTAGTTACCCAAGTCTACAACTAAGCAACAACAGACTTTGAATTTTAATGGAAATTGGCAAGGTACTGAATTATAATTAAACCTGAGGAATAAACAATTTTGTACAGATTTAAACTGTAGACTAGCCAACATCAAGCAAACAATCTATTTTATATATATATATATATATACACACACACACACACACACATATATATATGTAGAGAGTACGTGTGTATATATAAAATACACATATGTATGTATACACATATGTATGTGTACACATACTTATACACATGTATGTATACACACGTACATATGCAGTTCTTCAAAATCCTTTAAAAATTTAGTCATCTCATATGCTTGAACAACTGGTAAATTATTTTTCAACCTTCTTGATATAAAGTAACTAAGCTTTTAGATCACTTTTTTTTTCTGGAGAGCAAGAACTCTATTTCCTCCTCTCCATTTCTCCAAACGCTCATTAGGGTCTTAAGGGTCACCCAAAGGTCCCCGAAATCCAGGCTAGATCCCTGGTAGAACCCTTAGGGGATGAGGCCTCCTGGGAGGTCCATAGATCGCTCAGAGTTTGCCCTTGACGGGAAGACTGAGTCCATGGCACCTTCCTCTTTCTCTGTTTCGTTCCCTGTCCATCAGGTAAGTGCTTTTATTCTATGAAACAGCCCTTCATCAAAGCTCAAACCAAATGTGGACTAGAGACTCTAAAACAGTGAGCTAAACTGAACCTTTGTTATTACAAGTTTACTCCCTCAGGCACTTCATTACAGTAACAGAAGGCTGACTAATGCACTAAGCATTAAGTAGTTGATAACCATAGTAACTATTCAGTCAATACTCTTGATAATGCTTCTTAAATAGAAATCTCACTCGTTTTACCTCACATTTAAAAAAAAAGTTTAGACAAAAGACCAACGGAGTTGTTAATGTATTGTATGAGCATTTTTCATATGAAAACTTGTCATCCTTGGAAAGTATTTTCCTATCAAAATAGTTTAGCATTGATTTTTTTTTAAATGAATAAGCATTTAAAATGACAAGCCTATTTTAAAAAGTGTAGGAGGCTCTGCGTGCTGTTTGTGCCTCCTATCAACACTAGCCTGAGCAGCTTTCCTGATCAATAGGAAGGATTGGAAGCACTCAGCTGGGGGCTCCAAGGGCAGTGAACTGCTGCCTCCCTGGTCAGCAGCTCCTTACCAAGGCTTGTTAGCTTGTTTAAGGTGTTCCAGAGAGTAAGTGAGGGAAACATCTTGCTGTATCTGACCTGTTCTCACCCAGGACCTGGGCTGCAATGCTGACATTTGTAAAGTCTGCAGACTTGATTTGATTCTAGTTCACTTATAGATCATTCACATACCACCCAACTATTCTAAATCTGAAAAGCATGCAAAACACAAGCAAAGATCTCACATTATATTCTGTGCTTGTAACAAGGATTGAGGAGGATAGAAAATCTGCTAAAAGTAGAAGTTACTTGAATAATAACAGTTTCTGCAATCTTTCTCTGTAGTGAATTTGAAGTAGACTTAGTTTAGTTTGCATTTGTGATGGAATGATTCTGCCATGGAAGTGATTTCTGAAATTCTTCCCACCTTAATGGGCCCAGGAACAGTTTTCTGCTGTGCTATGGTTACCTACAGTTAAATGTGATTGAAAATATTAAGTATAAATTTCCAGATTTAAGCAGTTCATATGTTTTAAACTATGCACTATTTTAGCATGATGAAATGTCACCCTGGCCTTCTTAGGATGTGGCTCATCCTTTGTCTGGTACCTACACTGTGTGTGCTACCTGCCCATTGGTCACTTGGTAGCCATCTCTGTTATAGATCTATTGCTGAGATATAAGAGTCTGTGACAGGCACTCTTTGTTTTACTTAAAAAATCCTCAATGTGCAAGAGTAATGATGCTCAAAACTCAGATATTACAAAGAGAAGCCACAAAAAAACTTTTTCTAAAAAATAAAAAGTGGAAGTTCTCAGCTTCATAAGAAAACTGTCATATGTTCAGGTTGCTAAGATCCATGGCAAGAATGAATGTTCTATTCATGAAATTGTGAAAAGGAGGAAAAAAATAATATTGGTTGTGCCATCACCCCTCAGACTGCAACAGTTATGGGTCTGGGAGTGATAGGGCTTGGTTAAGTTAGAAAGAGCGTTGGATGGTGAGGTTTGTTCCTACCTGCAGGTTTAGGCATTCCCTGGGTTCTGGTATCTATTCCCCTCGCAAAGAGAGAACTTCTGTATTGACTTTAGCCCTGGCTCAGCAGTTTCCCTAAAGATCCATGTTTTGCTTTAGTTTGTTTTCTTTATGACACTGTACCTTAAATAGGGTAGATTCTAAACTGTTCCCCAACTCCAGAGCAGGTGAAGAGGGAATTCTTTGAAGTCTTGGGTGACATTGACTGGCTGATGTACTCTTAGCTGGAGTAAAAGGAGTGTGATTTGCAACCTTTTAAAATCACTTTAAAACTCTTCTTTTCAGCCACTCAGTGTTTGTGATTTTTACTCATGTGATTTTTATTCTCTTTTTACTGTGGTTGTGCTTCCTCATAAATTAGATCCAGACGAACCCTATGATCCCACCTCATGTTATTGTATTTCACACAGGTGCACTTACAGTTGATGCCACCCACCCTCTGACACTTACATTTCAGAGGGGTGCCGACCCTACCAGGATGTACAAAAGCAGGCTGGCTGGGTCCTTTCAGTTCACTTTGTGTTTCTTTTGGATGGCAACAGCACCACGCCTTGATTCTTTCTGCCTCCTTTTGGGTGTCAGTGCTCACTTGTAGGAGATCTATTCCTTGGCTTAGGGATAAACTGCAGAAGTTTGAATTCAGAGCCACGGGAACGCACAATTACAGGCACCGAGAGGTGAAAACTCAGATGAATTCCCTGATCTTTACTTGGTTTGCCCTCAAAGTTTCTGCTGCCTATTGTGACAGTGGTGATAAGTTTGTAATGAGAAGTCAAGGAAGGTTGCAGGGACTTCTAGTGAAGCTCGGCAGTTCTCTTGCTTTCCCTTCTTGAACACATGGATAAAAATAAATGCATCCAAAGCAAATTGGGAGAGTTTTGTTTTTTAATGTGTTCCTTCTGTTTCGAAGCTGGAGATATTTTTATCTCAAGCCAGCAGGCATAATTAGAGTGAAATTAGAGTATGTAAGGAATTGAATTAATCCGTGTATTAACCCCCCCCATCCGTTTGGAATAGTGTGGCTACTATTGATCTAATGTAAACATAAGTGCTGGCCAAATGCATATCTGAAACGCAGCACTGTATGAACACTAGGGATGGATGACTTCCTTTCAGTCCTCAGTTGAGAACCTCATTGAGATAACATTGATTATCAGGTTAAACTCGTACAGTTATTACAAACCATGCTTTCCCTCATCTCTTTCCAAAGAAGAGTCTGTTATTTTTAATATCTATCAAACAGCACTAAGAATTTTCCAAGAATTAGTAAGTGAACTTGGGTGACAGAAAGTTACCAGGGAACAATATATTCATTTTAAAAGGCTTGGAGGCAGAATCCAATGAGCATATTTAACTCTGGGGCAGGTTTACAGAAAGGATTTACTGAACTGGCTTGACTCAGCCATGTAGAAGCAAACCTATTGGTATTCGGGACACATTGAGATGTGCAAATTCCATGTGGTGGGTAGCACAACTACTTCATTAAAGCCACTGCAGATTACATCATTCTATGTGTTGTTCTTTTTAAATCAGTCAGAATAATGTACACAGATGAGATATATGTGCATCTATATACATGAGATATATTGGTATGTATCACATATATCTGATACACATATAAATATATTTCTTTGTAACATATAAATACTTATTTGAATGAATTATACTTGGGATGGTAGAATAAGGGTAGATTTCACAATAATTCAGAGGTTACACTGAAATCTGTATTTTAATTTTAATGGAATAAGCACATAAGTGAGCTATCCATCTAGCCATATCTATATCTATCTATCTATCTATCTATCTATATAATTTATTAATTAGGCAAATTTTAAGTATTTTGCTTAATTTCAACTTGAATGTTCCAGGTTAATATCTCTAGGTATTTCCAGGCACGGTGATGCACACCTGTAATCCCAGCACTCGGGAGTCTGAGACAGCAGGAAAGTTGCTAGTTCAAGACCAGCCTGGGCTACAAAGTGAGCTCAAGGCCAGCCTGAACTGAAGAGCGAGACTCTGTCTCAAAAAAGACATAAAAAAATACCTCCAGGTATTTAATAATGTGTTATTGTAGTAAAGTTATAAATATTGGTTTCACTCCACAAAGGAAATTAAAGATAAGTACTATATGTTGTTTCACTCCAACTAAGTTAGCCATGATTATTAATTTCTTCTTTCATAATTACACTTTCTATGAGTGGTCTTAAACTCCTAGTCAGTTTGGGTTCTTAGATTACCTAGGTTAGCTGGGCATGGTGGTGCATGCCTATAATCCCAGCACTGGGGATACTGAGGCAGGAGGATTGTTGCAAGTTTAAGAACAGCCTGGGCTACAAAGTGAGCTCAAGGCCAGCCTGAACTGCATAGTGAGACCCTGTCTCAAAAAGACAAAAAAAAAAAAAAAAAAAAAAAAAAAAAAAAAAAAAAAAAAAAAAAAAAAAAAAAAAAAACCCAAAAAACAAAAACAAAAATAAGCCTAGGTTAAAAATCAGATTTTGTTGTCAAATGTTTCTTCATAAATAAATCACAATGATAAGTGAAATCATGAATTCCAGTGCATACTTTTGCAGATATTTTCTTCCAAGTATTATGGAAAGAGTTACCCTTCTAAGTTAAAATGATACAAATCACCTATGAAAATGTTTAAGAAAATAAATCTTAGACAGTTTTAGGTAAAATAATGCAGAATATTTTAAACCTCAAAGATAAAACTTTAATTTGGTATGTCAAATTGTGAAAAAATTGGAGGTTTGTATAACATTTTATGATACTGACATTATTTAAAACTTGAATATTTGTCAATGTATTACATCTTGTAGCACTTTTTTCCTTAAATCATGTGTATTTTAAATATAAAGAAAGTTACTTTCTAGTTCTACATAAAACTTATTTTTAAAACATGGTATCTATTTTCTAAGCATTAGCTCTCTAAAAGTTAACATTAAAAGAAAAATTCCAGTTTTGCTTTCATTATGTATGGACACAAAAAATAGCCATTTCTTTATTTTATAAATGGAGGTGGTTTTTTTTTAAGAATGTAATTTGCCATATAAATATATCATTTTATTTTTATAAGTAGGCCTTACTGTTTTAGTAAATGTTCATAAGGTAGACTGCTTCTATACATAGAGTATTTTAGGTAGCAGTTATTACTGTAAATCCTGGGGCATTTAATTTATTCACAAGCTAAATACATAGAAATGCTCTGTCAGAAAATCCAGACCATTAATATTGCTCTACAATACCATAAGTGATTCTCACTAAGCTAAATCCATAGGTATTATAGAAATATTTACTGATGAGGTGGTCACTTTAAAATTTTATACTTAATTTCAAATATAGACTAAATTTAAATTAATTTGAGAATTGTGAATGATGAAAATTACCATGCTTAATTATATGGCATCAAATTAAGAGCTAAAACTACCAATTAATCATTTTTACATAAGAAAATAAGACATTTATTTTCATTTGAAACAAATACATGATGGTTCTGTGTTCTTTGGATCTTATGTATTACATTTTTCAAAGAGAAAAAAGCATTTGAAAGCCTTCTATATGAAATATGGAAAATAGGATGAATGCTCTTAAGTGAGTATTAATGAGTTAATATTAACCAACAAGACCTTGAGCCTTACACAGGAGGACTATTGTCCTGGTTATCTGGTTATGCTATAGTTGCTCTAATTTTGATTTACATAATGTTAGTAGTTAGCTATGTGATGGAACAGCCAGACCCAATTCGATCTGGCCTAATAAATGTCTGTGGAGAGAGCCTCAGGATCAAGCCTCACTGCTAGACGTTCCTGGCAGAGAGGGAGAATTTCATGGTGAGAGAGTATTTTATTATTGGAGCACTGAGAGAATGCAAGAAAAGACTGGAAGAGCAACATATTCGTGACTACGTTTTCATGGGGGAAGAAGCCTCTTCTTCTTTTAAATATGTAATTTCCAGTCAAAGTCCTTGAGAAGAGAGATAGAGGCATTATAACCGGTAGCTGAAATGTCCATATACACGCATATGTGTTCATAAAAATGGAGCATGACGTGGTAAACAGGTTGTGTCTTAAAATGTATGGTAAAGGCATTGCATAATTGCATGACATGGCCTTATCAACCAAGTTTTAGAGGCCTCCTTCTATTGCCTTTTAGGGACATATATAATACGATTCTTATTTTTGAAATTTCATCTTCATATCCGGAAATGTCAAATTCATCTTCCTTACAGTTTTCAGGGGATTCTTCTAATCTGCTTTAAGATGCACATTTCATCATTATAGCATAATATTTAGTTAGACAGGCAATACCACAAGCTATGCCATTTTCTAAACACTGGGTAAAGATTGAAAATGTAGAGACAAAATTAATGACATTTTAAAATGGCCTCTTTATCTTAATAATAGAAAATTGGTTGGAAAGATCACAGGATTACCTTTATATCTTTGTGAAACAGGAGAAAAGCAAGCCATTTCTTCTTTTATTTTCAATACTCTGTATACTTCACTTCTGACAAAAGATGTAGATTTATTCTTTATACATCAGTGTTCAGGCAGACAACTAGATACCTTATAATTTGTTGAGCTCCAACACCGAATAGCTGGAGTTAGACTCAGATCCTACAAATGCAGAGCTCAACCCCATAAGACTGCCTCCTAATTCAAATGCTAATTTCAAGTCTATATCTAGAACTTCTGACAGGCTGGGTATAAGTTATGAGTTCCACTCCTACCTCCTATTCGAATACTTCTTAGGGTGGCTCACAGAACGCAGGCAAACACTTTACTTGCTATTTCCAATTTGTCAGAAAGGATATTGAAAGCATAGAAATTAGCAGCCAGGTAAAGATACACATGGGGTGAGATTTGGAGAGGTCCCTAATGTAGCAGTTTCAGGCCCTGGGGAGTCGAGCTACGTGCCTCTTCCACGTGCAGATGTGCCTTGCAACCTAGAAGTGCTTCGGCCCTGCCCGAGGAGGTGTTAGGGAGCTATGTGATACTGTAATGACGTATGAAATCACTGGCCACTGGTGATCAACTGCACCTTCAGCTGCTCACCACGCCTGGCAGGTTCAGAGTAGGGTAGAAAGCTGCAGCTCCCTGCTCATGGCGGGTTTGCTGAACAAGCTCTCTGTATCCTGCAATTACCTAGTAGCTCCTCCCTACATCAGTCACCTAAATTTCACACGCAAAGTGCATCGCTCTGGGGGTTATGAGGCTTTTCGAAGCTATGTACCGGGAATTAGTACTCAAGACCAAATATATGTCTTATTACAAATCACAATCTTAAAATGATTTTTATATTCTTAATATCAAGTAACACATTTACGGTAGAAACAGGGCGTAGTAATTTAAAAATCAAACCAAAGTGCAAACATAATCTCAAGAAAGGAAGGAGGACAGAAGTAATGATTGAGGAAATGATAGCTGAGCAAACAGATGAACGAAACAAGACAGAAGCCGTCAGAAGGGAGTTCAGAGAACCTCCGGAAGGGCAGGTGCGGAAAACATCAAATAGGAGCCCATCGTGTTCAGATGGCTCGAAACCAAAGCGAAGAGGAATTTCTAAAAGCAGCCCTAAAAGCCAAAGCATCAGCAAAATAGAACCTACTGTGACTTCTTAAAAGGAAGTGTAAGTCTGGAGAATTATCACTCAATGTTAAATGGAAAAAAGTCTTTGGACATATAATACAAGAATGCATTCCTCACAAGTAAATTCACCCTGAAAAGTACATTGCAGAAACACCTTTAAGTTGAGAGAAGACCCACACCAGTGGAAGTACAGAACCGTACACAAGTCCATAGTTATCGGGAGCACTGAATGTTTAATTCAAGCATAACTATAACAGATTACTGATTATTTTAAAACAAAGGCAATAATGTTTATAGTGCTTATATTTATAATATGTATTTAAATTTGTTCTTTAATAATATTTCATAAATTTGGCTACCTTACAAATTTCCACAAAAATTTGTGCTCTTTGAAGAAGTTGTAAGAGTATAGCTTTGTAAAGAGTAGAAACTCTCATAAAGAGCAGAAATTCATTTTTTAATCTTTAAAATTGATTTATTTTTAATTGTGATTAAATATACATAACGTAAAAGTTACTATCTAACCATTTTAAATGGAAATTCAGTGGCATTAAGTGCACACACTTAAAATATTATATATGTATATATGCAGTGTACACATACTTATCTAGTATATATTAACATTTGCAGAAGTATAGTGACAAACAGCAGCATATTGAATAGCTGCCCTCAGAACATTCTGTCGGTTCCTCTAATAATTCAGTGTAAAATTAACATATGATCCAGCCATTCCTCTCCAAGGATTTTACTGAAGAGAAACAAAAATATATCAACACCAAAATTTGTACACAAATATCTATAACAGCTTTATTTATGATAGCCAAAGGCAAAAGCAGCCAAATGTTCATCTGGGTTAAATGGATTAAAAAAATGTAATCTTCTGTATAATGGAATATTATCAAACTGTAAAGAGGAGCACATTTCTGGTACAGTCTTCAACATGAATAAGACTAGGAAACATTAGCTACATGAAAGCCCAATTGCAGCCATACAGTACACGATTCTGTTCATACGGAAGTCGAGAACAAGAAAACCTCTAAAGACAGAAAGTAGGCTGGTGGTTGTTAGCTGTGGAATGAGGGAATGGGGCTGGGGGATGCTAACTAAAGTGTATCTTTTTAAAGTGATGGAAGCTTTATGCTAAGTGAAGTAAATCAGCATAGCAGGTTAAATATCACATGGTTTTCTTATATATGAAAGCCAAAATAAAAATAAAGAGCAAAGTAAAGAAGAGATGGCCGGAGATAGGAGGTGGACTTTGTAGAGATGGAAAGAGGATTACGAGATAGAGGAGAGGGAAGGCCAGCCCAGGAAGTGGAAGTGAGAAAGGTTAACATGTAATGTGTGTGTGTGCCAGTTCCCCTGGAGGAATATAACTATCACGTATTGCAAACATGTACCAATAAAAAACAAAATGTTCTAAAAACAATTGCATTCTAAATGGAGGGATTGTAAGGTATGGGAGTTATATCTGAATTTTTTCTGAGAATCAGTGAAATGAAAAGCGTATGCAATGAAAAACAACAATAAAGTCAATTTGACATTAATATAGAATAAAATTTCATTGCACATTAAAGAGAATAAAGAGAATGACTTTTGTTTGATTAAAAATGCTATGATAAAATGTAACAGCTAGCATCCCATTCAACAAACCATTCAACAATTTCATTGAGACTGGAAAGGAAAGGTCTGTCTAATGCTGTCACTTTGAATTAATATTGTACAAGTAGATTCACTCAGTGCATGAAGGAAACAAAATTACTGTTATACAGATTAGGAACTGTAAATAAAGGTATTATTATTTGCAGATTGTGTGATTGTGAATATAGAAACTCTCACAATACTCTAAAGGTATTAATACATAAAGAATGTTGCTGGATTACAACATTATGATACAAAATTGTCAGTTTTTATGTAAAATCAATGGAGTAAATAATTAACTTTTTAAAATGTCAGTTGTAATACCACCCAAATGTCTCAGATATTTAGAAATAAATCTGACTAAAATAGCCTAGATCTAAGCGCTGATAAACTATAACACTTCTCTGAAAGAAATTAAGAAAGGTCTAAATAAGTAGAAAGAAATGCGATGGTCACGGATTGGAAGACACAATATTGTTAAAATGCGTTATCTCTCCAAAATGAATTTAATATCTATTAGAAATCAAATCAAAATCCCAGCATGATTTTTGCTAGACATTTACAAACTGATTTCAACATTTGTGTGAAAATGCAATGGCACTTAAGAATTACATTATCCTGTGTCATGACTTCTCAGACAGATGTAGCAATAAGAGGGTTTGTCCTTTTAGTTTGTCTATTACAAGTAAAGACTGATTTACATTGGAATAAGTGATTTATCTTAAAAACAGGCTGACAAATACATAGTTTCCTGAATTATGATAAAGTTACCCCTACAATTCATTAGAAATGGGACAGTCTTCACAGTGAAAATATGTTGCAACAGTGTATCCATATGGGAAAAGGGAACCACAGTCTTCACTGTACGTAGTGACGTACACACTTACTCATGTGAAATGGAGTCATAGATCTACACACAGACGGCAAAACAAAACAAGGGATTTCTAAAGGTCATATAAATATCTCAGTGATCTGTGTATTAATAAAGCTTTCTAACATTATATAAAAAGCACCAGCCATTTATGAAATTCTTGATCAAGTGAAGTTTCCTAAAACTAAGAATTTTTGTTCACTGCAAAACAATTACAAGAATAAAAAGCAAGATGTAAACTAAGAGACGGTATCTGTGACAGTTACATCTGACATAGAATTCATGCCCAGAATATATTGCAAGCTCTTCCCTATGAAACAATAAGAAAAAAGATGGAAGAATTACTTTGGGAAAATGAATTAAAAGAACACTTCAGAAAAGAGAATATCCAAATAACTAATAAATGTATTAAAAGGCATCCGTCACCATTGTCACTAGAGAACTATTAAAATTACAATATGACAAAATCACTGGACTCCCATCAGAACTGCTGAAAGTAAAACTACTAAGAATATCTTATGTTAGAAGTGATGTAGGACAGAAAGAATTCTTACATAGTACCACTGGATATACAAAGAATTCTCATACATTATACAACAATTTTGAAAACCATGCTTTGAAGGCTTACTACAAAATTCTGTGTACACCTTCAAGCACAGTATTCTACTCATGTGTATGTAACCAGGAGACATATTTTTTTCCTACTAAAAAGACATGTATAAGAATGGCAACAGCAATACAGTGAAGATCCATCAACAGTAGGATGGATCAACACCTTGTAATATAGTCATATGACAGAGTATGACATTGACATGATAAGACCTGAGATAAATCTTACAGACACAATGAGGAGCAAAATAAGCAAGACACTTAAGAAAACATGTTGAATAATCAATATGTGTGTAATTAAAAAACAGACAAAGCCAGTCACTGATGATAGAGGTCAGAATGCTTATTACTTTTGGAGAAAGAGAATATTAACTAGAAGGAAGCATAAGTGAGTCTGAGGTGCTAAAAATGTTTCCTTTACTCGTGGTGGTGGCGATGTGTGTGTGTGTGTGTACACTGTAGACACAAGTATAAATTTATTGTTTGGGGACTTTACTATGTATAAATTATTCTACAGTTGAGCAAAAAAGCTGCAAAACTGTAGTCTTAAAAAGCATTTCCCATGTTCCTTTTCATAATCACCAGTGCACAGATATAGATAGAATCTCTACTTACGTGAAGAAAAGGAATGTTATTTTGGTAAGTGTGTGGAATGGGAAACCCAATGCTTTTTTATATTCAAATTTAACTTTTTTTTTGCATGTTTATGATAATTTTGTTGTACTGGTTGAACTCAGAATCACAAGCTACGTGAAGACTTAACCTTCCCCTTGGATATATTGATAATTTTCCCACTACATAATTTCAATTTTATTTTTAATGAATGTTTTCTTTTAATATCTTTTCCTTCAATTTTAGTAACAAAAATATTATAATTATATAAGACTAATCCATTCAACATTGATGTACATAAAGAAACCTTGGTTTAAATAGCATATCTGAGGAAAAATGTTTCTTTTTTATTCTCTAGTACAGTCCCATTACAGAACACAGCATTTTTATTGATATAATATGTTTTGTCAAGCATCAGAAACATTTGGTTCATTGATATATTTCCTCCTCTGTTTCTTTGACATTTTCTATCCTTTAAGGCCATTGGCAACTCTCAAAGGCATGTCCCTTGGTAGCTTTGTATCAGTGTAATTAATTCTCATCTTAAATCTTTCTATCTGCTGTCAGCCAAGAAATAGCTGGGAAAAGCATATTTGCCAAAAGCCTGTGGGTCTGATGACAAGAACGATGAGTGTAAAGTTGAGGCTCGAGCGCTCTCCTTTTGCCTAATTTGGGGGCTGTGGTCTGGAACACCCGTCAGTCCCCTCCCTCAGAGGGGCCCAACCATCGAAGGAAGCGGCGAGTCTGCAGGGAAGTGAGGGGATCCAGTCCCACAGTGGAAGATATGAAGGCAGGCTTCTGCCCTGTAAGACGGTACTTGAGTAGCCAGGACCAGTCTTAAGTCCACATTACAGACTCTTTGGGAATGAATGAGGAACAATATGAGAAAACAGAGTGCCTTCATTTTACTCCAGAAATAAAGTTAGTGATGGATGGTAGTTATTTGCAATAACTCAAATAATTCAATTTCACACCCTATTTTAAGTATCAAATTATACCATATTATTCCTTTCCTATTTATTTGCAAGTTAAATTTACTTTTAAATTATGGATGAGTAAAGATTAATAATAAAAGGTAACTAGTTTTCCATTTACCAAACCACAGATCTTTCCCAAATTGACATGGAGTCTGTGGATTCACTTTTGGGCCCAGATACCCCCACCTCCATGCACAGTGACCTCAGCGGACCACTGGGCTGACCCACACCATCTGAGTCTCTCCATTCAGACAACTTGATTTTTCATAACAAAAATGGCTGGCTTATAAAACAAAGGATCTCGGCTATTTCTCTTCTTTATCCCTCACCCCATTTACTGATCCTCTCTAGACAACTGAATTTGTCACAAATTAATTTAGCATCTCAATACATTTAAAAGTTCAATGGTTTTAGCTAAGTTTCCTAAATTCTGTGAGCTTTGTTTTTCTCTCTTCTAAGTTTTGGATAAGCACCCCTTACCCTGTCAGTTTATTATAAGAAATAAATGGGTGTGAGGTACGCTACACAAATGACTGCCCTCAATTTGGGTTTTAATTGGTAATTGCTTAAGAGGACCCAAATTGGACCCATAAATGACTTCACAAGAACCAAGATGAGGAAAAGAATGATTTTTGAACAGGGAGTGGCAGACAGGTGAAGCATGGGTAAGCTGAGGCTGGGAAAGAAAGGCAGACTGACCTAACAACCCCAAAATCAAGTGAGCTCAGGTCTACGTGAGGACCACTGCATTTTAAAGGCTCATGTTTTGCATCCTTTGGTAAAATGAACCTTTAAAAATACTCAAATTGATTATGTTCCATTACTCTTTGAAAGCTTACAAACTGTTTCACAATGGTCAGAAGTATAATTCATTAGAAATATTATGGTGGGATTATAATTCTAGATACCTCTACATATTAATGAAACTCTCCAAACCATCCAAACATGCAAGGGTATGGTTGCAGTCACCACAAACAGAAACCGTGAGAGCTGTAGATTAATGCTGTGGTTGTGGAAGATGTCTCACTTTTGGCTTCTGTCTTTCTTCAGTTCATTGTGTTGTGTGTGTGTGTGTGTGTGTGTGTGTGTGTGTGTGTGTGTACACATTCCCCCCAGTGGCTTTCCACTGTCAAAAGAAAGAGGAAGTGAGAGGATTAGCAGAGGTAGCAGGGCATTGTAGCTAATACTGTACACATTGTATGGCAGAGGGAGGACATGTTTTGATGGAGATCCAGGCTCAGGTCTTTTGAAAAAGGCAATGTTGATATGAAATACACTATATAGTCAGAATGATTTCTTTATAAGAATTGCTGAGCTTGGGTCTGGTCCAACAATTTTTTTTTATCTTAAGAAGTTTTAATAATGAAAGAAACAAAAATTCCTCTGTCAGTTTTGACAGTAAGACATGGAATCTTCTTAGTGGAGTCAAGCTTCACTGAGCTTTCAAAGGCTTAGTGGGTCACGAGGTATTTTGTGTGTCAGAAGAAGCCAGAAAGAAGAGCGTCCTCAAGTCACAGTTCTGTCTTATTCTTCATGACCTTCCGAGAGCCCTGCAGAGAGTTCCGAGTGTAGAGTAAACTCTCAAAGACAACCCCTGACTGAGCAAGTGAACACACAGTGAGAATATTGGGATCGCCTAGTTTGTCTAGTTCCTCTCTCCTCTGGGCGAGTTTTGGACCCAATAACTGCTGTTCTTCCACTCTCTGTATCTCTTGTTGCTTTGATCGCCAAGGCTATAATTATAATCCTTTATGTGACAAAAAAGCTCCAAAGATTTCTCAGGTTACTCCTTTTTGTTAGGCAAATTTCACTTGTCTTCTCTGCTCCCACAACCAGAGTGAGAGTTAAATTTGCAAGGAGTATAACTGGGCAGAGTATTCTTACCCAGAACGTCAGAGGCTGATAGTAACCTCTTTGTTTTTCATATTTCTTGTTAGTGAAAGGGAAAAAGACTGCATTAAGATGAAGAATAAAAGATTAGTTTAAGGATGTTGTCAAAGAAGATATTGCAAAACCAGGTAACATGGTACTATTAGTGATGCTGAAATTATGTACCTGAAGATAAGTTAAACAGAATGAAAGAATGAAATGAATGAAAAGAATTTGATTCTACTGTGCTATCTCTGTTTGCTCTTCTGCTGAATGTGTATTTTTTAAGCTAGAAATCCAAAATAAGTAATCAGTGTTTATGCCATATGGCAAACTTTGGATTTGACACTTAGCTTCTTCTTCCTTTTTTATTGATTAAGCCACTTCAAAACCTTTTTTTATTAATTAATCAATTGGAAGGATAACCTCGTGTCCATATTAAAGTGAAGAAACAACAAAAGAGGGGAAGGGAACATAAAAAGAATTAAGATGTATTATGTACACGCACCAACTCCCTGTGACAAATGTTGTTAGTCTTTCCTGTAAACATGTACTAATAAAAAAATAAAAATTACTAAAAAAAGAGTTGAGGGAGGGGCTTTCTAAAAAACTGATCATAGAGTGATCCCTGAGCATCCCATTTTGCAGGGTGCTCATTGAGAAGCCAGGATTCTATGCTGAGAGAAGAAAGTAACCATAGATTAGCCCTTGTGCATTTTTTGGAAATAGCAAGATACATGAAAGTTGTCAGAACCATCTAAGAAGTCTGATGCTCTGTTAGCCCTTTCACAAAATTCTTTTATGAAGGAAAAGGAAGAGACACGTGAAATGTGGTCTTAAATGTTTCCTTTGAAAGAACAAAAAGTGTTGTATAGCTTTTTAAACCTGCCCATTTAATCAAAATTGATAAAAGATGATAAGTTTAGCAAGGTAACAATTACACTTAACATTACAATAGGGAAAATTGTCCTCTTGTTAGTGGTGATTGTGTTCTAGAAAGAGGGTGATTTTAAAATATACTTCTCATGTGTGAATAAGTATTACTTTATGTTTTGATGTAAATAATCTGTTGGATTTCACTATGTTTGTACTTAAAATTTGTGGTCAGGCATCTATACAATAGTGTGACCCTGTGTATGAGGATAAAAGAAGGTTAATGAAGCACAAAAATGCATATTTTTCTAAATTAAAACATGCAAAAATCAAAATGCACTGAACTTTTTTTATTTAGTCAAAGAAAATACTGCTTAGGATCTGTAAGTTTTTCAGATCTCTGCAGCCAGCCACGGGACTTTTGACATAATTTTGTTTTATAAAATGACTTTCATTAAAACAGTGACTTAGGTGATTGAATTTTAAAAATCAGCTAATATTATGTTGTTTGTTGGCCAGTGTATGATTTAACTTTTGGTGACTTTTTAAGCCTTCATTACATTAGGTGAAGGAGGCAAAACGAGAAGTCCCACAAGCTTAAGAGGGAAATGTGAAATGAAATTTTTAAATTGTCCATTTCCCTTTACACTTCCTGGAAGCCAGTGTTCTTACCGCCTTCGCAGTAATGCCAGAGTAGAGTCAGGGTCTCAGGTAAGCTACAGTAACTTAGGTGGAATCTTCCTTGTCTGCGGTTGGCAGGACTTGACGCTTCCCTTGCTCATTCCCATCACCTAATGCTCAAGCCTCGATCTCTTATTTCTTGCCCATGTCGTTTGTAACGGTTGCACATTTCAGCACCCAGAACCACCTAGTTTCTTTTGGATAACGTGCTTAGGTGAAACCTACAGGGAAGAGTTTCTCCGGTGGACAGAACAGCCTCTCCTTCCGGCTGCAGCTGGTTAGCGCTTCACGGGAACTGAGAGGTGAGCTGAGAGCAGTGGAGGCAGCCCTTTCAGTCCTTGAAAGGAAACCGTGCTGAGTGATGTCATTCACTGTACTTCAGCTACGTGGCCGTTTGCTAGTGTCTCCAAGCTGCTCTTCTGTTCTTTTCAGCACTCTTTAAAAATAAAAAGGGTGGTCTCCAGTAACTAGTGCCCTCACCTTCATGAAGGAGCTCCCAGTGGATCCCAGTGACATGCGCGATAATATCTTGATTAGCCCCTTGGAGGTGCCAAATTATATATCCAGTGAGTACTCTTTAAAGACCAAATACTTGGTCACTCCTGAGAAGCATATCCTTTATCCCGAGGTTTCCTGGTGAATGCCTTTCCTCCATTGCCTTTCACGTGTATTTCTCATTTGTTTCCCAGAATTACAATTCATTCCATTCTCTTTTTTAGTATATGTGCTACTGAAGTGAGCACCATTCTATTTTCTTGATCACCAATTCAATAACTTGAATTTTCCCCATTGATATTTGATGCAGACTTTCACTTCTAATTCCCTTCCCCCCGTCGGGATACCAGAAAGCTGCCCTAGGTGCAATCAGCTTTCTCTAAAGCTCTTGCAGGGTTTCAAACCATCTCTTGTTTTTGTCCACTTTATAGCACAGAGGTCTCTCTCCACATGTGGAAATGCCCATCTCATTGTTGGCTAAAATGTATGTATTGCAAGAATTGACTGTAGGCTGAAAGATACTAACAAAACTGTTTCAGTCTATCTTTGGTGCTGTTTTAGGGTTTTTATTTTAATTTTCACATTGCTTATAAATCTCACTGCTAATTAGTAATTATCAAAACCATTGTGGAAATAAAAAATGTGTATGGCAGGATGTTCATGGCAGGATTATTAGGAGTAAGCCCAGCACTGGAAACCACCCACATGTTCGTCAGCTGGTAAATACATAAACAAAACTGGCATATGCAGAGAAGGGAGTACTTACCTTCTGATTCCCTTAGGTAAACTCAAAATTTTCTTGATGCCTTAAAGAAGCCATAAGCAGCAACTGAGTATTATATGCTCACATTTATATGAAGTTTCCACAAATGGCACCATTGTAGGTACGGAAGCTAGATAGTTATCTGGAGTCAAGGATGAAAGTGTAGATTGACAGAAAGGATGCAAGAGGAAAATTTATGGATGATGGAAGTGTGGTAAAACAAAATTGGAGTTACACTTGATTGTTGTATAAATTTACTAAAAGTCCTTGACTTGTACATTTGAATGCTAAAGTACATGTGCTTCACAGGTCCATCAGCTATGGTTCAATAAAACTGTTAAAAGTTGTGGACATACATTTTTAAGTCACAGTAGCATAGTCACAGAATTATGTTCTACATAATCACAAAAAATACATTTTTCAGGTAGAACTTTCTTCTCCATTCCTTTACCCCGGCCCAGTTACCTTTGAATAAGATCTCTTAAACTTTGACATACACATGAACCACTTGTAGATAAGCAGGGATTCCGATTCAGTAGTTATAATATGGGAGCTAAGTTCTGCATTTCAAGCAACTTCTAGGTGTTGTCCAGCCCTCTGCTCTGAGGCTGTGCTCTTTGAAGCAAGTGTCTAATTGCCTCCACTTGCTGAGACTGCAGGAATTATTTCTCTTCTATTATAAATAAGTGGAAGCAGGTACAGCTTTATCCCATGGAAAGAACCTGTGGGATGAATAATTTCCATATATATATATATATATATATATATATATATATATAGTGCTTTACTCCTTAAAATACACATTGCTGTTTTGTCTTGACTGCTTTCAGTAGCTACTCGACTTGAACCCAGTGATTCTTTTAGTCTGCCGGATCCCCCATTTAAACCTGTTGTTATAGTTTTAGAAAGAATGTCTCTGAGAAGAGAGCTCTGAGAAAGAAGTTCACCTACATACTCCCCTTAAGGACACTGCAGTTTAATTACTTGATGCCTTTATTTATCTTTAAATGCATCTCCTTCTCAAAGACTTTCTGAGGTGTGATGATGACACTCTTGGTTTTCTTTTTCCTGTCTAAATACTGTTTGGGGTTCAAGGACACTGAGTTCAAGGGATTTGTAAATGGTGCCCATCATAGTTTGTGCTGCTAAAACAAAATGCCTGCAAGTGGATCATTTATAAAAGCAGAAATCTGTTCTCTACCAGATTGGAGGCTGCGAAGTGAACGACTAAAAAGTTAGCATTTGGTGTCTGGTCATAGCCTTCTTACTGAATCCTCACGTTGTAGAAGGTACAAAACACAAAAGGGACAAACACTGTGTCCTCAGAGGAGGGAAGGGGGACTCACCCCCTCCAGGCTTGCACAGGGGCCCGGAAGAGATCAGCCAGTAATTACCTCTAAAAGCCTCCCCTGCTGGTATCATCCCAGTGGCAGCTCTTCCAGCACAGGGATGCTGGGCTGTACATTTAGACCACAAAAAAAGTTAGACAGAAGAATGGCGCAAAAGACACTGGCCTCAGATGCAGGAGCTCTGGACGCAGGTAAAGGCTCTGCTGCCACCTCTATGTGCTGATCAGGAAGATGCTGTGTTCACGTGAAAGCTGGCATTGAGGAATATTTCAGGCCTGGACCTCATCTCTCTGGGTGTCTTTTGAAGACTTTGATTTCAACATTTCAAAAAAAAAAAAAAATTAAATCACATAAAATTACATAGGATTGCTAAGAAAAGCAACTATACTTAAAGACAGTTTTTGACATATAGAAAAGACATAGTGACATATGTTCAATTTGAAATTAACACATTAAATAAGATGTGGCATATCTAAGCATTGGGGAGTGCAAATATTTTGAGAAAACTGCAAAAATTAAGTGTAATATGAAACTATCAATATTTCTGTTGAAACGAAAACTTTAGAGATTGATAATACCACTGTGACTTACTGTTTATTTTCTTAATTGAAGGAAATGTTAAAATTCAGTAAAAGACTAATGAGAATTCAGTTGTGTTATTTCCCATTTCCATTTTTTTTTATTTATTTATTTTTTTTTCATTTTAGAAACATAAAAGTACAAAAACATATTGACAAACAGACACCCATTATCATAGAAAATAGTACAATCACAACTAATCTATAGACAAGGTGATATGGTCTCAACAGTAGTTGTTGCTTTATCCATTGATATCTTCGAATTGTAGATGTATGGACCCATATACAGACATGCAAATTTAGTCAG